>CM077190.1:33241530-33324030 GCA_039654105.1 Coreius guichenoti | reverse complement strand
GTGTATCTAAAGGCCGATACCAACGTCAGGGTTCCCATGAAATATCAGCAAATTCTAAAATTGATCTGGAAAATCATGGAAAGTCTTTTATTTTGAGTATGTGCTGCTTTAATCATCAAAATGTGTTCCACAACACGATGAATGGCACTAATGCAACATTCTGTGGGAACCCTGCAGTAATAATACAATTGAAAAATAGCAAATGAGACCATTGCCAAATGTAAACATTGCAGTTGTATTTATTTATAATTCTCTAAAGAGTATTTTAAATCAAAACTAGCACTTCTGTGAACTGGCCGAATATGTCAGTCTATCACTACTCCTCGGATCCATCCATAGGTCTTCATTACTAAAGCACTTAAACGTCAGTCAATACTCACACCTTACAGTATTTACTAAGGCTAAGAGTCCCCACCTCTCATGCAGTTACTAAAAAACTACAGAGTTCATCTTTTTGGTTTCATTTTTTTTTTTTTAGTATTCGCTTGTTAATTTTTTGCTTTTTAACTTTTTTTGTTGCTTTGCCAGTATATTAAAGTGTAATCATGTACGTTGTGATATAGAAGTAGCTGTAGAGACGCATTGTTTCCTTGTGGTAAGTGACTGAGATGCTGCCACGGATTTGAGACACTGATGAATGGTGCTATTTTGGACTTTAATCTGCTCCTTGTAAGGAAGCTCAGATGGGTTTTATTTTATATGTTCATGTTCAGACGAGGTGTTGGTTCTTTGTTGTCTGGTTGTTGTAACTCGGATCGGATCGACTTTATTCCCCCCTTGTTGTTTCTGTGTGGCTTTCTCATTGGACAGAAAAAGATTTGTTGAAGACTTGGTGTTTTGTTTCCTTTAATTTTTTCCTCAGAGATTATTATTTGCAACAATTCTGAAACTACAGACAGTCGGAGCAATCACAAAACTGCAATTATTAACACTATTTACCCTTTATTGTAAAGGTTTAATTCAAGGAGTAGTTACAGTTCCTGGCACTAGTCACTTCTGGCAATAGCAAACTCAGTCTAGATCTCATACTTAAAGCACAGGGTACCTTACAGAGCGAATCTCATGTTTATGTTGAGCAGTGAATTACATTAATACATCAAGGATGCATTAAATTAGATGGAGGATGTTGCTGTTGTAGTTTGCTGTGCTTAGTCCCAGGGATGCACCGATATGAAAATTTTGGCCGATAATTCATAATATTTGAAAGCCGATAACCGATATATATGGGCCGATAAATCTAAATTCAAATTTTTGAGCCTGATTACAAAAACAGAAGTCTCAGCATTAAAAGCCATGTCCCAAACACACAATTATGATGTTCTCATTATAGTTTTATGTAGCAGACTTGTGCTGCACATGTTGTTCTGAACTGTATTTTCCTTTTCTGAAGTGATTCCAATCATATTTCAAGCGATTCAAACCCATCATGGTGAACAGTGCGCATCTGAAGTGTCTCAGCTGAAGGAAAAAATACATTATTTATCGGCTTTAATATATCGGATACATTTTCTTATCGGGCCGATAACATTAAAAATGAACATATATCGGCCGATACCGATATGATGGCCGATATATCGTGCATACCAGGGCAGCTGAGGTCAGATTTATCATCCGTCGTATCCTACACCAGCTGGGAACGTCTAATAAGTACAAAAACACTCATCCGTTACGCACGGGGTCCTTCGATTGTATTTTCTAAGGCAAAAAAATGTAGCATCCAAACCAACGGTCTCATTGACATTTTTAGCAACTGCTCTTGTAAAAAGAACCAAAAGCTTTATATTTATTATTTTGGGTGATTCATTCATCAGTAGCACTCAGTATTTGCAGTTTTGTCTTTGCTTCCAGTTCACATACTTCTAACAATCCTAATTCAAAGACCAACTGGAAAGCCCACCATAGTTTCTTAGTCTTCCATTTTTTCCACCACACTGGGGACCTTCCCAGCTTGCTCTAGTCTTTCCTTAGTGCTTACGGCGTATCGACCGCATGCTCTCTGCTCTTCCTTTTGTTTCTGATCTGAATAATTCTCCTCGCAGTTTCTTCTCATAGATTAGGTATGCCAACTGTGTTGTAAATAGCCAATGAATAGCTTGTCGTATGTTGAATTATTCTGTAATAATTGTGTATGATTGGTGTACAAAACATGAAGTCTAGCCTCGTCATCTTTTGAAAGATGAACTGGTGTTTCATGTAATTTTGCAACTTAAGCTGTAGTTGAATAAATATGCAAGCTCTCACTATTGGTGTTGTTTATTGAAATATTACATCATATACACTACTGTTCAAAAGTTTGGAGTCAGTTAAGATTTTTAAACATTTATGCATCAAAAGTTACATTTATAATATTACTAAAATTTCAAATAAATGCTGTTCTTTTGAGGCTTCTATTCATCAAAGAATCCTGAAAATAAAAATGTTTCACGGTTTCCACAAAAATCTGAAGCAGCACAACTGTTTTCAACATTGATTCACCGAGATGCCAGAAATATTCCTCTGAGATTTTGGTCCATATTGACTTGGTATGATCACACAGTTGCTGCAGAATTGATTGCACACATCCATGATGTGAATCTCCCGTTCCAGCACATCTTAAAACTGCTCTCTTGGATTGAGATCTGGAGACTGTGGAGGCCGTTTGAGTTTAGTGAACTCATTGACATGTTCAAGAAGCCAGTTTGAGATGATTTGAGCTTTGTGACATGGAAGAAGGTGATCATAAAGGGATGGACATGGTCATCAACAATACTCAGGTAGGCTGTGGTGTTTAAACAATGCTCAGTTGGTACTAAGAGGCCCAAAGCGTGCCAAGAACATACACTATATTGCCAAACGTTTTGGGAAGCCTGCCTTTACATGCACATGAACTTTAATGGCATCCCATTCCTAATCCGTAGGGTTTAATATAGAGTTGGCCCACCCTTTGCAGCTCTAACAGCTTCAACTCTTCTGGGAAGGCTTTCCACAAGGTTTAGGAGTGTCTTTATGGGAATTTTTGACCATTCTTCTAGAAGCGCATTTGTGAGGTCAGGCACTGATGTTGGACGAGAAGGCCTGGCTCGCAGTCTCCGCTCTAATTCATCCCAAAGGTGTTCTATCGGGTTGAGGTCAGGACTCTGTGCAGGCCAGTCAAGTTCCTCCACACCAAACTCGCTCATCCGTGTCTTTATGGACCGACGCTTTGTGCACTGGTGCGCAGTCATGTTGGAACAGGAACACAAAGTTGGGAGCATGAAATTGTCCAAAATGTCTTGGTATGCTGAAGCATTAAGAGTTCCTTTCACTGGAACTAAGGGGTCAAGCCCAACCCCTGAAAAACAACCCCACACCATAATCCCCCCTCCACCAAACTTTACACTTGGCACAATGCAGTCAGGCAAGTACCGTTCTCCTGGCAACCGCCAAACCCAGACTCGTCCATGGGATTGCCAGACAGAGAAGCGTGATTGGTCACTCCAGAGAACACGTCTCCACTGCTCTAGAGTCCAGTGGCGGCGTGCTTTACACCAGTGGTTCTCAAACCTGTCCTGGGGACCCCTCACCACTGCACATTTTATGTCTCCCTCACCTAACACACCTGATTCAACTTATCAGCTCATTAGTAGAGACTGCAAGACTTGAATTGGGTGTGTCTGATGAGGGAGACATGCAAAAGGCATTGAGCATTCAGAGACGCTCTTCTGCAGACCTCGGTTGTAACGAGTGCTTATTTGAGTTACTGTTGCCTTTCTATCAGCTGAACCCGTTCTCCTCTGACCTCTGGCATCAACGAAGCATTTCCACTTACTGGATATTTTTCGGGTCATTCTCTGTAAACCCTAGAGATGCTTGTGCGTGAAAATCCCAGCAGATCAGCAGTTTCTGAAATACTCAGACCAGCCCGTCTGGCACCAACAATCATGCCACGTTCAAAGTCTCTTAAATCACCTTTCTCCCCCATTCTGATGCTCAGTTTATACTTCAGCAGATCATGTCTACATGCATTGAGCTGCTGACATGTGATTGGCTGATTAGATATTTGTGTTAACGAGCAGCTGAACAGGTGTACCTAATAAAGTGGTCAGTGAGTGTGTTACAATAGAAAACAGCTATTTTAAATTGTAATATTTCATTGTTTTCACTGTATTTTCGATCAAATAAAAGTCTTGATGAGCATAAGAGAGTTCTTTAAAAAATATGACTTTATATGAAAAATCTTTTTTTTTGACTGTTTAAATTAAAAAAACAAAAACTTCACTTTTTTAGTGTGGTCTCAGACTTTTGGAATGCAATAATTATTCAGAGTAAGTGTTTTCTTTCAGGTAATTAAGAAGACAAATACAATGTCATTTAGTTCTTAAACACCCATTTTACTTAAAGTTTGTTCACCTCATTCAGATGCCAACACTAAAGTACAGGCCTTTCTAAGTCTCGCTCTATGATTATGCCTGTTAGACAGACTCTGCTTATATTCTGAGGGCACAAGGAATCTTTTCAGTTGTAATCACATGGAAAGTGCCTCCAAGTGGAATTCAGAGCTGGAATTTGGAGGCACAGATCCTTGTATAAGCTGATCACTTGGACAACTGAGAGTCTTCCACAGATGCCACTGAAACGTCTCTGTAATGGACAACAGCTCTGGTCAAGCACACTGCTCATCAGTGACCGTTTGACAAGCTGAACCTCCCTGGATGGAGTTTAAAATCTCTTTGCTTCTCCATCTGTTGGTTTTAATGATCTCTTCTCACAAAAAGGCCTTTCATTAACAACGCATCGCCGGTCATGTGCACGCTATGATCATATAACCCTGGTGCTTTTAACCACATTCTGGCAGAAATAGGAGGTGTCCAGTTCTATGGAAATGGGCTGCTCGATTAAACAAGGCCTACTTAAATCTGTCTCTATGCTAGAACAAGCTCCTGCACCCTTTATTTTAGAGATTACATTTGCAAGCAACCCCAAATAAGTATTTGGTCCATCAAGTCACGCTTAAAAATGTCTACATGTCAAAGGTAAACTATATTAAATAGTCGGATACATCCTACTTTACCTGCATACATAGTAAACTAACACATCAATATATAGCAAATCTTGGCTGTGTGATTGTATATATCTTTGCAAAATTGTAACTATATTGCACAGCTCTCTATACAAAGTTAAATTTATATGTCTTACATACAGCAAACTTGTTTAGGGCGATATATAGGCTATAGAAAATCTCTGCTGATTTTATATATTATCGTTCAACTCTTTATATAAAGTTGGATATATATTATATCCAACTTTATCCACATGCATACTCATGTAAAGCAATATATATTGCAAATCTCAACTGCTTGATTGTTTGTATTGCAAAAAAATGTATACTATATTACTGCCCAGCTCTAATCTGCTAAATGCAACTAATAAGGCATGAAAATTTCAAGATATTATAACCATTCAAATCATGATTTTCTGTAAAGCTGCTTTGCAACAACATACATTGTGAAAAGTGCTATACAAACACATTTGACTTGCCTTGCATTGCGCAACAAAATCAAGCAAACATCAGTGGTTCCTCTGCCAGGATAAGTTTTTGACTTTTGCTTTGAGATCTAAACGCATATGAAATGCATACATTTTTAAGTGTCCAAATACACTTTTAGTGCAGTTATTGTTAGGGTTCATGTAATCTTTTTATCATCCTATAATCTGCAGGAACTTGCACAGGATTTTACTACAAGGGTGCTGAAGTTTCTCCATGTTCTACAGCAATATTTTGCCCAATGAATTGGTTTGGGAATGCAAAAAGGATTATCTGCATGTAGCACCCTATAAAACTTCCTGTTTTCCGAGCGCTGCAGGACAACAGCTTTGTGCAATCGGCTTCATGTAAACAGGATACTGTACTTCCCTGCAAACAGCGCTGTTATCCAATTATTACAGATGACTGTCATTGCTCTTCTGGACAGTTGCAGCTCTGGTTTGTTGTTTGGCTCTAATCATAAATACACACAGGGTAATGTACAGTGACCACAAAATCCATTTGGACACTTAAAAATGTCATTGCATTAGGTGCTGTGACTTCAGCATTGAAGGAGGGACATGAGTCATATCTAGAGACCATGCAGGGGCCTCGTTTATAAAATGTTGTGTAGAAACCGTCCTACATTTGTCCTACATCTCAAATGTGCACAAAAACGTGCGTACGCCTCTCTTCCAGATGTGACAACTATTTCTGCATCAGTAAAAGATCTCCAAATACCTGCAGTACTCTGACTCTGCCACAAGAGAAAGTGCTAAGCACTTTTCCACGTCCAAGACCGTTTTTATAAATCTGAACATTGGCATGAATTTTAGAGTACACATAGTCTAAGATCAAATCTCTGCGTACACGTGTTTTATAGATGATTGGAGACATTAAGAAACAGTTACTGCCTAACAGTTACTCAGAACACTTATTAACATCCTGGCAAACACCAACAAAATCCCAAATGAAATGAAGTGTGTGCTTGTGAATTTGTTCTTTAAAATACATGCCACTTGGTTTGATATTTTATATCTATTGTATCTATTCCCCAGCTGACTGATTACATTAAGTATTGCAAACATTTTTTGTATTACAATTTTTATGAAATATTGTTTAAATATGCAAATTAGGCATTATCTAATTAAATTATCTAATTACCAATTTGCATATATTTGTAAACATTGGATAAAGCCAGGTTCAAAATCATTGTTTCATTTTGATTGAAAGATTGAAATATTTGGCATTTCTCTTTTTATCACTCCATAAATCAGAAAGTACTGTCAACAGACAGAAAAAAACCCATTTTCATCATGTTTTTATGAATAAAATGTAAAAAATCCGGCAAATGATATGAACAAACCCCTCAGTAAAAACCTTCAGAATATAGATGGGAATAAATCTGTAAATTTTGGTGTATGTAAGTGATACTGAAGTGGAGAAAAAACTCTTTAAAGATATGCCAAAAATATATTTTTCACCAAGTTTTTATGAATAAAGTGTATAAAAATGTAGGCAAATGATATATGAACAAACCCCTTAGTAAAAACCTTCAGAATATAGACAGGAATAAATCTGTAAATTTTGGTGTATGTAAGTGATACTGAAGTGGAGAAAAAAACTCTTTAAAGATATGCCAGAAGGAAAAAAAAAAACACATTTTCCCCATGTTTTTATGAATAAGGTGTATAAAAATTTAGGCAAATGATATATGAACAAACCCCTTAGTAAAATCCTTCAGAATATATACAGGAATAAATCTGTAAATTTTGGTGTATGGAAGTGATACTGAAGTGGAGGAAAAACTCTTTAAAGATATGCCAAAAATACATTTTTCACCATGTTTTTATGAATAAAGTGTATAAAAATGTAGGCAAATTATATATGAACAAACCCTTCAGTAGAAACCTTCAGAATATAGACAGGAATAAATCTGTAAATTTTGTTGTATGTAAGTGATACTGAAGTGGAGGAAAAACTCTTTAAAGAAATGCCAAAAATACATTTTTCACCATGTTTTTATGAATAAAGTGTATAAAAATTTAGGCAAATGATATATGAACAAACCCCTCAGCAAAAACCTTCAGAATACGGATAGGAATAAATCTGTAAGTTTTGGTGTATGTAAGTGATACTGAAGTGGAGAAAAAACTTTTTAAAGATATGCCAAAAATACATTTTTCACCATGTTTTTATGAATAAAGTGTATAAAAATTTAGGCAAATGATATATGAACAAACCCCTTAGTAAAAACCTTCAGAATAGGAATAAATCTGTAAATTTTGGTGTATGTAAGTGATACTGAAGTGCAGAAAAAACTCTTTAAAGATATGCCAAAAATACATTTTTCACCATGTTTTTATGAATAAAGTGTATAAAAATTTAGGCAAATGATATATGAACAAACCCCTTAGTAAAAACCTTCAGAATATAGACAGGAATAAATCTGTAAATTCTGGTGTATGTAAGTGATACTGAAGTGGAGAAAAAAACTCTTTAAAGATATGTATTGTTATTGAAATCTACAGATGCAGCATCTTGCCTTACTTTTGGTCGACTATGCATGCGAAAAAACTAGGTTTCTGTCAGATTGCTTTCTATGAAATGAGCCAGATCTGTTGTGGAAACAGGCACAAACACAAAGTGATTGTATATTGGCTTTCTTTGTCTCTTTCTTTGTTTCTTTGTCCTGAAATCCCTCAGCAGAGGTTAGTGAGTGCATCTGGCACACTGTTCTGGCCGTTTGCCACGACTCACACAAATCTGTTGCAGCTGAGCTGTAAATTCAGATGGAGTCGCCCAATGAGACCAGGGCTGTGTTTCAAATCGCCCCCATACCCTTAAACAGGGCACTATTTGAGCGAACAGTAGTGGTGTCCGAAACCATTAAGAGCACTCATTCAGTCCCACAATGCACCACAATAACGAGTGTACAACTTATGTACACTCAACAGCTAGAGAATATCCATAATGCACTCTGAGAGTCTCACGCCAAATGAATTCCTGCGTCTGACCAGAAGATGGCGCCGCAGATGAATCATCCATCCATACATTTTCCAAAAACTGGTCCAATGTGGGTACAGCGTAATATCATACAGGTATAAATTCCTTTTGAATTGATTATTAAATTGTTTAATTAAGGTTTATACATAGTTTCCATGACAGAGTTCAAGATAAATATTTTCATTACTACTGGAGCTGCCAGTTTTCCAAGTAGCAAATAATTATTAAACAGTAACAACTTCTAGCACACTCTGTGTCTGAATTCATTCACTCCTTCAAGTGGTCTATATATTAGTGGAGTAATGTAGGGAACAGTGAATGAGGGTGATTTGGAACACAGCCCAAGAGACGCTTAGCTGACGGTGAAGGAATGGAAGTGGATCACACACTTTAAAAAAGACACACCTTCACCTATATCTTTTTGGGAAACATCATCATGATGCTATCTTTACCAGACCAAACATGCTCCTGATGCATTTAAAGAGGATAAAATTGCTCTTTGAACAGCCTGTTTCAACACTCGAATCAAAAATGATGCAAATCTGTGATGATAAAGATGACTATGCTTTCCCACACTCTCAGAAAAAAAGGTACAAATGCTGTCACTGGGGCGGTACCTTTTCAAAAGGTACACTTTTGTTCCTTTTAAGTCACCTTTATTTATATAGCGCTTTTTACAATGCCGATTGTTTCAAAGCAGCTTCACAGTGGTAACAGGAAAATAATGCAACAGAATTTGATTCGGCTGTACAGCCGCTCTGGAGAAAACGGTGATGTCATCCAGCTCATTTCAATTATCATATAGTGTCAATGCGGGCAGATCAGTAATATAGTTGAAAATTTGGTGTCCAGAACTGAGCAAGCCAAAAGCCAAAGGTGACTAGTTAGTACTTTTAGGTACTAATATGTACACTTTAGGTGCTAATATATACCTTTAAGGTACCAATAAGCACCCATTAGGTACAAAAGTGTACCTTTTGAAAAGGTACCACCCCAGTGACAGCTTTTGTACCTTTTTTCTGAGAGTGCAGGTGAAAAGTATACTTTAATGCACTAAAAAAATACTTAAATACAAGCAAGTACATTTGTAGTACATTCTTATTTTTTGTGCTAAATAAAATTGTAAAAGTTATACACTATAAATACACTAATTAAAAGTATATTTCTACTTCAGTAGTACTTCAGTGCACTTGAAAAAGTATATTAAATACCACTAATACTTAAATAGATTTTTAGTGCATTGAAATAAAGTATACTACCGCAAAAATATACAGAGGAGTTTTATTAGTGTATTTCTTAAAAGTGTGCTTTGAATGCTTTAAAAATGAGTTCAATCTTAGTAGACTTTTATATAGTAATCCTAAATTTAAATTAAATTTATTTTTATTAAAAATATATTACTAATGTACTAGTTATAAGTACATTTTCCCAACTATGAGTACACTTAATATAAATAGACTAATTAGCACTAACACTTAAATTGATTTTAAGTGTAGTCAGATAAAGTAAACCAAATATACAGAAGTGTTTTATAAGTGCATTACTTAAAAGTGTGCTTTGAACACTTTAAATAAAAGTTTAGTGGATTTTTATATATACTGTACATATACCCTATTAGCTGTAGATTACAGGGGAATTCATTAGTGGAGTTTGCTCAACCTCTTTTGCTCAGTTATTCTTAGTGATGTGAATCTTAACCATCAGGCTTAGAGACAAAATATTATAAAGCAATTCTAGGCTGCATGATTGTTTATATTATCGCAAAAATGTAAACTGTATTATGGCACAGCTAAATATATGAAGTTGGATATATCCAACTTTATTCACATACATACAGTATACTCACATAAAGCGATATATAGCAAATCTCAACTGCATGATTTTTATTATTTATTGCTAAATGTAACTAGCAACCACCCAGAACGTTCCAGCAACCCCCTGACAACGTCCTAACAACCATAAGTTTTGCACAAGCAAACACCACTCACAATTGAATAATTTCTGCAAATGTAATTTATAATCTGTTATCAAGAGCTCTATTGTGGTGCAACCCAAGGGAAGTATAGATTTGGTTTGATCATTTGGGTGTTTGAAGTGTGTGAAGTGTTTTAGCAGAATCCTGGTTCATTCTCCCTTCTGAGATTTATTTTATTTTATTTATTTTTTGCCAAATACTTTTGTGGTACCTTACTTACAACCCACACATGCAAAGTTGATTACTGCAATTAATTAATAGTCTAATTAACTTGTTTCTGAAGCATTTTATATTACTTAAGCATTTGGAACCTTTTAACTTCACTTGAAAATGCTTATTTCCTAATCTGAACAGCTATTGTTTTCATTTAATCAGACTCAATGATTTATGTAATCTTTTTGAATATCAGAAAGCCAGGTGTTTCCTAATATCAAACACATGGGGAGAAACGGAGCTTTTCAAAACATTGATTCAATTGAACCGATTGATTCGCAAAATGATTCACTGTTCCGAAGCGCTCGAAACGCCACGCGTTGGCGACCCCTGCTGGTCAAAACTGTATAAATGCAATGAAAACAGCCAAAACATGAGTAATAACACCTTTTATAAACTAATTGCAAATGTTTTATTGAAAGTATTAAATGCAATAAACAAATCTAATGCCATTAAATATGAAGTGTCTGCATAATATGTGTCAGTTTATTAAATTGTAGGTCTTGTTTTAAGGAGAGCTTGGTTAATCAGATCAATAAGAGACTATTAACTAAAACTGTTCCATTTAATTGTATTAAAATGTCTACAAATTTATAAAACTTTTTAAAAACCTTATGGGTTTCGAAACAGCTATGACGTAACGAAGCCTGGTTTACTATAATCACGTGACTTTGGCAGTTTGATTCGCGCTCCGAATCACTGATTCGAAACAAATGATTCACAAAGGTTTCGAATCTTCACGACTCGTGTTTCACTACTGGATGAATTATAGCAATTATTAAATAATATCTGCATGCATTCGTATATGGTAAAAGGTCTCCAGCATGCCATGTAGCGCTGTGATTTTAATTGAATCATGCAAAATGGACCAACTGTGTAATGTTCAGTAAAGACAGAGAACCGCGAACTGCTCATCTCATTTTATTAATTTATTTACAAGTTTAATGGTTCAGAATCAAGGCAGACCAAGTCAAAAAAAGAAGAAGCTGATTTTATAAAAATGACAAGTTGACAAAAGTTTAGCTGTAGGCTACTAATGATATTGATTAGTATATCAGGTTGAATATGGATTGTGCCTTCTGTCAATGCAGGTTTACTCGTGCCATTAAGGTAATAGGCCACAAGGTGGGAGTGTTGTATTATACACCGATCAGGCATAACATTACACACAAAAAAAGATTGGTTCTATGGTTCTACATAGCACCATTTGATTTGACAAAGGTGCTGTATAGCACTTTTAAAAATAGGTGCTATATAGCACTTAAAGTGGTTCCCCTATGATTACAAGCCAATTAACCACTTTTAGTGCTATTTAGCACCATTTTTGTTTTAGAGTATATGACCTCTGACAGGTGAAGTGAATAGCACTGATTATCTCTTCATCAAGGCACCGGTTAGTGGGTGGGATATATTAGGCACCAAGTGAATATTTTGATGTGTTAGAAGCGGCAAAAATGGGCAAGCATAAGGATTTGAGGGAGTTTGACAAGGGCCAAATTGTGATGGCTAGACGACTGGGTCAGAGCATCTCCAAAACTGCAGCTCTTGTGGGGTGTTCTCGGTCTGCAGTGGTCAGTATCTATCAAAAGTTGTCCTAGGAAGGAACAGTGGTGAACCGGCGACAGGGTCATGGGCGGCAAAGGCTCATTGATGCACGTGGGGAGTGAAGGCTGGCCCGTGTGGTCCGATCAAACAGACGAGCTACTGTAGCTCAAATTGCTCAAGAAGTTAATGCTGGTTCTGATGAAAAGGTGTCAGAATACACAGTGTATCGCAGTTTGTTGCGTATGGGGCTGCATAGCCGCAGACCGGTCAGGGTGCCCATGCTGACCCCTGTCCACCGCCGAAAGCGCCAACAGTGGGCACGTGAGCATCAGAACTGGACCACGGAGCAATGGAAGAAGGTGGCCTGGTCTAATGAATCACGTTTTCTTTTACATCACGTGGATGGTCGGGTGTGTGTGTGTGGCTTACCTGGGGAACACATGGCACCAGGATGCACTATGGGAAGAAGGCAAGCCGGCGGAGGCAGTGTGATGCTTTGGGCAATGTTCTGCTGGGAAACCTTGGGTCCTGCCATCCACGTGGATGTTACTTTGACACGTACCACCTACCTAAGCATTGTTGCAGACCATGTACACCCTTTCATGGAAACGGTATTTCCTGGTGGCTGTGGCTCTTTCAGCAGGATAATGCGCCTGCCACAAAGCAAAAATGGTTCAACAACGAGTTTGAGGTGTTGACTTGGCCTCCAAAATCCCCAGATCTCAATCCAATTGAGTATCTGTGGGATGTGCTGAACAAACAAGTCCGAACCATGGAGGCCCCACCTCGCAACTTACAGGACTTAAAGGATCTGCTGCTAACATCTTGGTGCCAGATACCACAGCACACCTTCAGGGGTCTAGTGGAGTCCATGCCTCGACGGGTCAGGGCTGTTTTGGCAGCAAAAGGGGGACCATCACAATATTAGGAATAATGTTATGCCTGATCGGTATATATATAAAGAGATCCATGATGGTGAAATATCATTTTTATGAACGCACCCATGAACTAGATTTAATTTGAACAGCCCTAATGTGTCTTTGAAGTGAACACTAGATGCATGTCTTTCGAAGGAGAAAATGTGATGTCAGACCTGGCACACTTCCTCACGTCCCTTGCCTTGAACCGTGCTGTCATTCTTCTGTATAATCACAATCCACTGGTGGAGATGAATGAGGCCGCTGTCAGCTGAACGCACCTCTTCAGTCCCGGGTGGGTTCGTCATCACTCTCTCATCATCTGTTTCCACAGTAACTGTCACCGCCTCAGAGAATGTGTGTTGTGTCCTGAGTTTATACAGGAGCAAGAGGCCAAGACAACACTTTGTTATCTAAAGCAATGGCAGGAGGAACCACCAGAGCCTCATGATCAAGGGCATCTCAGGAACCGAACTCCAGTGGTTCAAGTCTTTCCTCTCAGTAGGTCATTGGGGTGTCGTGGAGGGGTGAGGTGTCTAAGTCACAACATCTAGATACTGGAATGCCTCAGGGCTCGGTGCTGGGACCGCTTCTCTTTCCCATTTGTCATCTAGACCAGGGGTTTTCAAACTGGGGTCCGTGGAAAAGTCTAGAGAAAATTAAAAAAAATACAGAAAAAAGTCGGCACACCACAGCTCCAAAAACATGCAAAAAATATTGTAATAGTAGACTCCCACACGGGTTACGTTTCGAGCAAAGCAGGCTCTTCTTCAGAGCTTTGCTCGAAAACTTTGTTTTATTTTTTTTTGCATATTTTTGGAGCTGTGGTGTGCCGACTTTTTTATTATCTCTTTTGTTGAGCACCCAACTTTTGAGCATATTTTTGCCGGTGATGTGCGTGTTTTGGCCCTGATTTTGCAAAGTCTAGAGAAAAACCATGAAAATTTTTTAATAAATAAATAAGATTAAAATAAATAAGTGATTAAATGTTAAATTAACATATAAAACATGTACAAAAATAAATAATACAATTAAAATAAGTAAATAAATACATTTAATTTCTTATTTATAAATGTAATTAATTTTTTTATTTATAAATTTGCTTAAAAATGTAGAGGAAAAAATAATAAAAAAAAAGTAAGTAAATAAACGAATTTGATTAAAATAAATAAATAAATGATTGAATGGTAAATTGACATGATAAAAATGTAAAAAGTAAATAAATGAGATTAATATAAATATATATGTTAAAGCCTAGAGTAAAACTGTAAAACTGTGAATATTATAATAATAATAAAATTCGTAAATAAATAAATTAGCTTAAATAAACACGCAAAAGTTTAGAGAAAAAACATATTAATTTAATTAAGTATTATGGTAATTTATTAATTAATAAATTACTCTAATTTATTATATATATATACACATAAAAAATTGATTAAAATAAATAAATAAGTGATTCAATGTTAAATTAAAATTTAAAATAAAATAAATTAAAATGAATAAAAATGTGATTAAAATAAAAAATGTATTAATCTATTAAATTAACGATTAATATAAATTAATAAAAATTGGATTTAAATAAATAAATAATACATTTAACAATATTATTATAGTGAGTAGAAAAGATGTATAATAAAGTAACTTGATAGAAACTAATGTTAGATATATAATATTAATATTTTTAGTGTATTAATTGGGTGTTTATAAAGGACAGATGTCTTTTAGATTTCAGGATGGAGTCCCTCACACGAGGATGTTCATATTCGGGGGTCCGTGGCATCTAAAGGTTTGAAAAGCCCTGATCTAGACCACACTTTAAAAGACCGTTGCACTCCTCTCGTTGGTCACTACTGGTTTATAACGAAGCAAACAAATGAAGGCAGATGAACCGTGGGTTTAATTAATGCCATGCAGCCTCAGACTGAAGTGTGTAACTCGCAGTGCAGACAGTCGAAATGAGGGGAAAGAGAGAATAAACCCAAAAGAGAGGTTTCATGAATAACCGGAGGTGGCAGTCGCGCGGCCTTTACTCCTGTGCACTGGAGCTGCAAAACATCTTTACTTAGATTTACAAAGTTTAATTATATTTACAAAATTTAATCACATTTATTGGACAGAAACCTACAATGTGTTAAACTTTGTACAGTTGCTTTGTAAGTTAATTTTGAACAATCCCTCAATTAATAAAAAAAATACATTATTATAAGATAATAGCATTTCTTTATAAAAATGCCTAAATATTATGTACAATTAATAAAGTATGTACACTAATGTTTAAGTTTTGTAGTTATACACCATTGATATGTTTATCCTATACAATAATTATGAAATTTGAATTTGATTTTAGGCAAAATTAGGGATGAATCAGAATAATCTTCAGTAATGAACTCATGACCTTCCTTCAGTGTGTGTGTGTGTTGTATGTCCAGTACTTCATTCATAAATTAACCATATGGCCCTCCGCTGTGATCATGTGATATAGTTAAACTCCCTTTTACAAAATATCATATTTCCTTATTGCTTTGTTCCAAGATGACAAAGAAATTCCTCATCTAACCCCTTTATTCAGCACGTCTGAACCAAAGAAATGAATGTGTCACGCTAGAATTGCCATCATTCTTCTGCAATAAAAGGGGCTGGTGTCAGATATTGGCTTTTGTAAAGACCTAGACGGTGTGTGTAATTTGACTAATGGCTGTTCCCGCTCAGAATCTGCATCTTTTGCTGCTGCCGGCTCTACACGATGAACACAATTAAATATCCCTCTGAAAATCAGACCAAAATGTCACGGCCAATATCGTTATTTCATTGTATTCCCTCTGATCAGTGTGTCTAGGCTGCGGGATCGCTGCTGTTTGGATGATTGAGGCAGTGGAGAGGAAGACAACACGCATCCCATGATGCATCTGTCTCTGAATGGAGCGTATTTACTTTCTTTCCACTCATTTTTCTTCTTCGCAGCAGGAGATGAATTACCCGGGGAATGGATTGGGAAGCGGCGCTCCCTCATTCTGAGTCTTTTTCTTCTCCCGCGTGGAGTTTGACAGACGACACACACACACGCTGATCGGGACCCACGGCGAGGTGAAGGGCGACTGAAAGACTTCCTCTAGAGAATCAGAAGCGCAGAATGAGATTGTGTGCTACGGAAAAACAATGCATTTGTTTGCTGTGTTTGTGTTTTCTCACCCCTGCTATCGGTGTGAGATTACAAAGGACGACACGCATGAAAAGAGAGCAAAGGACATTGTCGCAAACATTTGAATAAAACAGCAGAACTGAATTATTATGCCCTTCTTTTATTTCAATACACATTTGCAGTGAGCCAGTGTTGGTCTCCTCTTACAGAACAAAATACATGAATTTAACATGTGCAAAAACACGTGGTCACATGTACATGTGATTTTGCACATGTGAAAACATGTTTAAAGCACATGTAAAATACACTATATTGCCAAAAGTTTTGGGACGCCTGCCTTTACATGCACATGAACTTTAATGACATCCCATTCTTAATCCGTAGGGTTTAATATGGAGTTGGCCCACCCTTTGCAGCTCTAACAGCTTCAACTCTTCTGGGAAGGCTTTCCACAAGGTTTAGGTGTGTGATTATGGGAATTTTTTACCATTCTTCTAGAAGCGCATCTGTGAGGTCAGGCACTGATGTTGGACGAGAAGGCTTGGCTCGCAGTCTCTGCTCTAATTCATCCCAAAGGTGTTCTATCGGGTTGAGGTCAGGACTCTGTGCAGGCCAGTCAAGTTCCTCCACACCAAACTCGCTCATCCATGTCTTTATAGACCTTGCTTTGTGCACTGGTGCGCAGTCATGTTGGAACAGGAACACAAAGTTGGGAGCATGAAATTGTCCAAAATGTCTTGGTATGCTGAAGCATTAAGAGTTCCTTTCACTGGAACTAAGGGGCCAAGCCCAACCCCTGAAAAACAACCCCACACCATAATCCCCCCTCCACCAAACTTTACACTTGGCACAATGCAGTCAGGCAAGTCCCGTTCTCCTGGCAACCGCCAAACCCAAACTCGTCCATGAGATTGCCAGACAGAGAAGCGTGCATTGCACTTGGTGATGTAAGGCTTGGATGAGCTGCTCGACCATGGAAACCCATTCCATGAAGCTCTCTACACACTGTTCTTGAGCTAATCTGAAGGCCACATGAAGTTTGGAGGTCTGTAGCTATTGACTCTGCAGAAAGTTGGCGACTTCTGCGCACTGTGACCCTCAGCATGTGCTGACCCCGCTCTGTGATTTTATGTGGCCTACCACTTCATGGCTGAGTTGCTGTTGTTCCCAATTGCTTCCACTTTGTTATAATACCACTAACAGTTGAGCGTGGAATATTTAATATTGAGGAAATTTCAGGAATGGACTTATTGCACAGGTGGCAACCTATCACGGTACCACACTTGAATTCACTGAGCTCCTGAGAGCGACCCATTCTTTCACAAATGTTTGTAGAAGCGTCTGCATGCCTAGTGCTTGATTTATACACCTGTGGCCATGGAAGTGATTGAACACCTGAATTCAATGATTTGGAGGGGTGTCCCAATACTTTTGGCAAAATAGTGTATGTGGATCATGTGTAAAACGTGTGCTTTTGGAACATTTTCGTGTGAATCTCATGTGAAACCCATGAGATCACATGTGAAAAATATTGCAGTATACAGAATTAAAGCTGCACTGTAAACCCTAACGCTCAAACAAATTAATTGGTTTGAGTAGAGCCAACTCAAATTAAACTAATTCGTTCAAACAAATGAACTTTTATGAGTATTTAGAACTTTCTTTTTCTTTTGAGTTCTCAAAACTGACACATTTTAAGTAATCTGAATTGTTTAATTGTTTTGCGTTTTATGAACTTGTTTCTTTTAATTTAGACAAACTTAAATTTAACCGAAACTGGGCTGGGATTTCTATTTCCCAGCATGCTTTGCCATGACACTCAAAAGGGGGAGTAAATGCCAAAAGTAAGTGTTATGTTGATTTAGTAGTGTTTAATGTTATGCTAGTTTAGAAGAGTTTCTGTTACGTTGTGTTTTTTTTTTGTAGGGTTACCATTATGGTGACGAGTGGAGCATGAGCGCAGTTTGAGGACAGATATATGTTAAATGTTTTATATTGCTGTCCTCATTCAGCAAGTGCTATGCTATGCTAATGCTACCAAAGCATTGTGCAACCAATTAGCAAGGTGGCATATATTGAATTAGCTAGTTAAAGCTAGTCAAGTTTCCACTACTAAAAATGTGAGATTAGATATTTTTAAGTTAAATGTATGAATTAGCGTACTCAAAAATTCAGTACTCAAAGTTCAGAGCAATTAAAATATATGTTTACAAAATAAAAATCTGTAGATTCTGCTTACTTAAACTTTAAATTTGATTGCCTCAATCTTATTCGGGTTTACAGTGTGTGCATGCAAAAATCATGCATAGAAAACCCAGATTACCAGCTAAATTTGGCAAAATGTGCAGGCTGATCTATCCCACAATGCACAGCACCTGATTTGACCCAACATTTCCAGTTTTACGAATAAACCAGAGGTGATATCAGCCAGTTTTGCAAAACATTCCTATGCAAACTTCTATTTGCATCGTCAATGTTTACTGTTGAAATATCTTCTTTAATTATATTATCATTGCTTTATTGCATGCTATTTTTGAGGGCGTATTTAGTGCAACATTAGGCCCATCTCGTTTACTTCTAACCAAAGCGACTTGCATTGCATTGCATTCAAGCAATACATCTTTTCAATTCATGCATTCGGTGACAACTGAACACATGACCTTGTGTTCACTCTTTGAGCTAAACATCAAAACATATTCATAGCAGAGCCACATAAAAAGACAGATGATAAACGACTGACGATGTCTATCCAAAAACGCATTCATGTTTCGATGCATCAAATGAAAACAAACCAACTTGAGGTGTACCGCTGGCAAACATAGGCTCAAATCTCGGTTTGTTTTGTCATTCAAATACAAGAATATAATAAGCGCAGACTAGTTGCCATGAGCTGATCCATGTGCGCTTTGTGAAGTGAGCTTTCGTTCTCATCTCCAGTCTGCTGGCTGTCATTTATCCGGCGCTTTGATGATAAAGTCATTATCTCCTCCTCTATTCAAAGCGCTGTCACACCTCAGCTCAGCGAGCCCAATTCATTTTCTCTGCGCACACGCTTACACTTATTTGTCAATTTCCATTCAGAATTGTATATTTCACCAAAGACTGAGTTTCATTCTAAACGCATTTGATACTCATCAACAAAGCGCAAGGGTTGATGTTAAAATGACGCCGTGCACACAAGAAAGAAAGGACGCGCGTGACAGCGTGTTATCAGACATTACAGGCGGGTGTGATCACTGGTTCTGCTAAATCTACATGTTTGTCTCTGTAAATTATTCACTACTGTCAGACCCTCAAAGCGGATCTCCGTCTAATCTAATTTATACTGATATTTGGCATAGCTTTCTAATAAATAAATAAATGCAATTCCCATACGAGACTCGTGACAGACGTTGCTGTAACATCAGCAAGCGTGTTATTTTTCTAACATGCCAGACAACTCGGTCTGTTGTGAAGTGATTTTATGCATTTCCATTGACTAATCTAGCTTTTTCATTAAACTTGCATGCACGGTATAGCTTCAAACTCCAAACTACTATCAAACCATATGACTAGTGTTTTAAAAACGAATTCAAAAACAACTCCTGTGCATGAAACTCGTTTTGGGTCAATCAAAGGGATGATGAAAAATAATTTATGGGCTTTGGAAAAGCTTCTAATATCAAATAAACAACATATTTAGATGAAAAAATAGAGGGATTTGTACAAGTAAATGTATTACTTACTAAATCGATGATTACAAAAAGCATGCTGATTCCTTTCAGGCCTCAGTCTGGAGTCATTCAGAAGCAGGGCTTGCAGAAGCAGATTGAGTCCACACGGTGGCGTTCTCAACCACAGATTGTTCAATGGAAAGCATACAACTGAATTCAGAGATGTGCAGTAAACAAACGGAGAATACTGGAAGGAATAGGCCTATACTGTATCCCACAATGCAATGCACTCAACTTCCATGCATTTGAACTGGAAGCAATATTAAATCTCTTAAAAGTTATGGAATTGGAATTGCAACTGGCAATTAGATACCACACTGTAAATTAAACATGCAAAAAAAATGTTCAATGTGGTTCTATATAGAACTCTAGGGTTTGTGACTCAGTTTTAAAGAACCCTCAATGCCAGAAAGATTCAATATAAGAAATGTCTTAAATTGTTGCACAATACTTTGATGTTTGATGGGTTATTTCATTTTCTTCTAGTGATAAAGTCTGTTAACGAGCTGATTACGAACTAAAAATTTATTAAAATTAAGTCCATAAAGTGATCCCATGATGGGAACCCCTAAAAAGTTCTAAATCGGAACCCTTTAAAAGTTCGAAATAGAATCTTTTCTTCTAAGAGTGATAGTGATTCCAAAACATTTTGTGCACTGTTTCACATTCTGTTTTTAAGAAACAATAATATACAGTAAATAGAAGCCTATACTATTCCATATAATATTCCATTCGAGCATTATTTAAACTTGAACAGAAATAAAAAATACTGGCATAAGATGCCAGATAACGATATTCATACATGATTTGTTTTAGAGAGTCATAAAAGAACTACAAATTTCCATTTCCGCCTTATAAGAAAAAAAATCCTACTCTGGTAAATCATAATTATGGCATAAAAAGTCAAAATTATGACATACAAAGCCATAATTATGAGATAAAAAGTCTAAAGTTTAAAGTTTAAATTATGCATTTAAAAGTCATAATTATGAGATGGAAGTTGAAATGTGACTTAAAAGTCATTATGAGATAAAGAGTCGAAATTATCATCATTTTGATTTATCTCATATGAATATCATAATTTAAATTTATCTCAATTCTGAATGTCATAATTTCGACAATTTATATCATAATTCTGACTTTCTGTCCTAATTCTGACATTTTATGTCATAATTAGGACTTTTTAGGTCATAATTATGATTTACCAGAGCATTTTTCTTCTTTTCTGGCAGAAATGGGCTTCCATAAATTGACATATTAAATCGAAATTATGACTTGAAATGTCGTAATTGACATAAAAAGACTAAATTGACAAACTTTGTCAAAAGTTGAAATTATGATGCCAATTTTGACTTTTTACCACATAATTATGACAAGTCATAATTTCGACTTTTTAATCTCATGATTTTGACTTTTTAAGTAATAATCTCAACTTTTCATCTCATAAATATGACAGTATGTCATAATTTCAACTTCTTAGGTCATAATTATGACTTACCAGAGCATGATTTTTTTCTTATGTGGCAGAAATGTGCTTCCATAGAAATATTCATAGAATAAAACAAAGGGCCTATAGAAAAGCAGATGCTGGGCCGGATTTGAGAGTTGCTGATGGGTATAGTAAGTTCTTCAATGGCAGTCATTATGCGTCACTATATTTTGATCAGTCTTTTAGGGCCTTGAAGAAGACTCGCGTGTTGAATTATTGCTCACATTCAGATCTATTGTATCCGGAGGCCTCACGGAGCGCTTTCAGTGCTGCTTTTGCCGTCGTATCATCATTACATTGGGGATTTACAGCTCCTGTCAGGTCGGAGACACAAGGGTTATGAAGGGCTTATTTTAGAGCAGCGTGTCACTCACTGTTTACATCTCTCTCTCTCTCGCTCTCTCTCCTCCCGCTCCTCCTCTACTTATCATGAACGATGCACACCCCATCCATCTGACTTTATTATAGCGGCTCCTGAATATGCAAAGCTCGTCTCAAATGAGACGCATCTATCTTGTGTCATATTGCCCTGCCTGCTCTCAGAGCTGGAGAACTGAATCTCGGGATATCTGTAGATATTAGACTTTGCCATAAATTGAACTTTTTAATAAAACATTTACAGTGTCTGCTATTTTAAGGCTAGCTGTGGAAATTTACAGTGAGCAAATTTAATTTGAATGGACTGAAACCAGTAGGCCTAAATACCACCAGGATAAACATGAAATAATACATTCAGCTCCACTAGATGTTATTTCATTATTTGCTTGTAAGGTCATTGTTTTTCTTTTTGAATTAGTCATTGTTATATTGCTATGGTTACCAGGGTGTTGCTATGTGGTTTCCAGGGAATTGCTATGTGGTTACCAGGGAGTTGCTATGTGGCTGCCAGGGTATTGTTATAGTTACCAGTGTCTTTTATATGGTTACCAAGGTCTTTTTATGTGGTTGCCAGGGTGTTGCTTTAGTTACCAGCGTCTTTTTATTTGGTTACTAGGGTATTTTTATGTGGTTGCCAGGGTGTTGCTATGTTTACCAGGATCTTTTTTTGTAGTTGCCAGGATGTTGCTATGTGGTTGCCAGGGAGTTGCTATGTGGTTACTAGTGACTTGCTATGTGGTTTCCAGGGTGCTACTATGGTTACATGATCTTTTTATGTGGTTGCCAGGGTGTTGCTATAGTTACCAGGGACTTGCTATGTGGTCTTTTTATGTGGTTAACAGGGTCCAGTTGCATAAACTTAGCCACTTAAGAACTAGTTTGACTAACTAGCAGTTAACTAAGGGGAAATCAGTCTTACTTTTTCAATTTAAACTTGACCGATCTACCTTTTTATGTAACTGACCTTAAAAAGTTAGGACCAGTCTTGAAGAAAAAATTTAGATGACTAACTTTTAAGAGTAGCATAAGCAGTTTATGCAACCCTGTCTTTTTATGTGGTTGCCAGGGTGTTGCTATGGTTTTCAGGGTGTTGCTATGATTACCAGGATCTTTTTATGTGGTTGCCAAGATGTTGCTATGGTTACCAGGGTGTTGCTAGGTGTTCTGTAAATGCTTGTGATGTTCTTCATTTGTATGTTGTTTTGGATAAAAGCTTCTGCTAAATGAATATATGTAAATCATGTAAAGGCTGAGACGTTCTGGGTGTTTTGAGTTGCAAATCTTAGTCCAAGTAATTCTATGTTTCATTAATAGAAATACATTACAAAATTATTTAGAAAATACTGACAGAGATCTATTTTCTTAATATTAGACAATAAAATAAATTATTAAAATCTTTATAATAATTAAAATATAATGTCAACAAAAAAGCATAATGTCAACAGATCTTGAAAAACTCAATGGGTAAATCTCACACAACGTATCAAAAACATGTTTGGTTTGTATTGTTGTATTTTAATTGAAAGGAAAAAAGAAATTACAATTGATTTATATTTATATGTATAACCAAATATCATTACTGTAATAGTTATGTTCTGTTTTGGGACTCTTATGTTGTGTTTCCTTTAGTGCTGTCAAGTCGATTAATAGCATCTAACATAAAAGTTTGTAAATATATAATATATGTGTGTGTGTGTGTGTGTGTGTGTGTATATATATATACACTCACCTAAAGGATTATTAGGAACACCTGTTCAATTTCTCATTAATGCAATTATCTAATCAACCAATCACATGGCAGTTGCTTCAATGCATTTAGGGGTGTGGTCCTGGTCAAGACAATCTCCTGAACTCCAAACTGAATGTCAGAATGGGAAAGAAAGGTGATTTAAGCAATTTTGAGCGTGGCATGGTTGTTGGTGCCAGACGGGCCAGTCTGAGTATTTCACAATCTGCTCAGTTACTGGGATTTTCACGCACAACCATTTCTAGAGTTTACAAAGAATGGTGTGAAAAGGGAAAAACATCCAGTATGCGGCAGTCCTGTGGGCGAAAATGCCTTGTTGATGCTAGAGGTCAGAGGAGAATGGGCCGACTGATTCAAGCTGATAGAAGAGCAACTTTGACTGAAATAACCACTCGTTACAACCGAGGTATGCAGCAAAGCATTTGTGAAGCCACAACACACACAACCTTGAGGCGGATGGGCTACAACAGCAGAAGACCCCACCGGGTACCACTCATCTCCACTACAAATAGGAAAAAGAGGCTACAATTTGCACGAGCTCACCAAAATTGGACAGTTGAAGACTGGAAAAATGTTGCCTGGTCTGATGAGTCTCGATTTCTGTTGAGACATTCAGATGGTAGAGTCAGAATTTGGCGTAAACAGAATGTGAACATGGATCCATCATGCCTTGTTACCACTGTGCAGGCTGGTGGTGGTGGTGTAATGGTGTGGGGGATGTTTTCTTGGCACACTTTAGGCCCCTTAGTGCCAATTGGGCATCATTTAAATGCCACGGCCTACCTGAGCATTGTTTCTGACCATGTCCATCCCTTTATGACCACCATGTACCCATCCTCTGATGGCTACTTCCAGCAGGATAATGCACCATGTCACAAAGCTCGAATCATTTCAAATTGGTTTCTTGAACATGACAATGAGTTCACTGTACTAAAATGGCCCCCACAGTCACCAGATCTCAACCCAATAGAGCATCTTTGGGATGTGGTGGAACGGGAGCTTCGTGCCCTGGATGTGCATCCCACAAATCTCCATCAACTGCAAGATGCTATCCTATCAATATGGGCCAACATTTCTAAAGAATGCTTTCAGCACCTTGTTGAATCAATGCCACGTAGAATTAAGGCAGTTCTGAAGGCGAAAGGGGGTCAAACACAGTATTAGTATGGTGTTCCTAATAATCCTTTAGGTGAGTGTATATATATATATATATATTTACAAACTTTTATGTTAGATGCGATTAATCGACTGGACAGCACTAGTTTGCTTTGGTTCCAGTGTTTCCTTCCTGTTTCCTTGGTTTCTGATTATGTCCTTTGTTACTATGTGCTGATGTGTCGTAGCGGTCATTGACGTATGGTCTCTATAGAGGACTGTACATGACCACATCACACCAGACCCTTTAGAGAATCATATGTGAGCCATATCCATTCTGTTTGTCATGATTTGTCATGATGGGTGAGTATTTTTATCTCGGAGTGTGTGGGCAGGTTTGGTGCATCTGGCTGCACTGGGCCTTTCTTTCGTTCAGATGGGCATTTGATGTGATGTCCTGTGACTGACGATGTGAAAAGAGCCCTTGGCACTGAGCTTGTAGGCATTAGCGCATGTGTTTCCCACAGACAGCCGTTGATGAATATTTCAGCCAGTAGCGAGTCACAGCGCGTCCCAAACTCACTCTTTACCAAACGCTTCCTTAAATACTCTGGGGTGCGTTTCCCGTACAATGATGCATGATTCACTACCATACGAATCATCGTTGGTGAAACTAACCAACTAGTCACCACTGTTTCCCAAAACCGCAGTAACATGATTGCACCACATATAGGGCTGTCACTAATGGCGTCACATGCAGGTGGAGGAGTAATAACTTCTGCTTACTGATCTATTCGAGATCTCTGAGATGCTGCTATAATGAACACGGCACCTACTTAACTGTTTTTGTTCCATGTCATTTCGCTTTATTTGATGTAGAGCTGCACGATTCTGGTTAAACTGAGAATCACGATTTTTTGCTTCAAATACGATTCTCTCACGATTCTGAACAGACAACTAAACAAAATAACATGTAATTTACTAGAGGTTCTGACAAAATGGTAATTGCTGCAGTCTATTTAAAATGTTTAAATAATCTGAATAATTATTAAAAAAAGGTTGAGTGAATAATTCAATGACTCACTAATTAAAGACTTCACTTGTTTCATTACTGGATGAATCAGCGTTTTTGAACGAATCTCTTGAATGAATGATTCAATGACTCACTCATAAGTACTTCAATTGTTTTATTACTGGATGAATCAGCGTTTTTGAACGAATCTCTTAAATGAATGATTCAGTGACTCACTCAAATACTTCACTTGTTTTATTACTGGATGAATCAGCGTTTTTGAACAAATCTCTTGAATGAATGATTCAATGACTCACTCATAAATACTTCACTTGTTTCATTACTGGATGAATCAGCGTTTTTGAACGAATCTCTTGAATGAATGATATAATGACTCACTCATAGGTACTTCACTTGTTTCATTACTGGATGAATCAGCGTTTTTGAACGAATCTCTTGAATGAATGATTCAATGACTCACTCATAAGTACTTCACTTGTTTCATTACTGGATGAATCAGCATTTTTGAATGAATCTCTTGAATGAATGATTCAATGACTCACTCATAAGTACTTCACTTGTTTCATTACTGGATGAATCAGCGTTTTTGAACAAATCACTTGAATGAATGATTTAATGACTCACTCATAAGTACTTCAATTGTTTTATTACTGGATGAATCAGCGTTTTTGAACGAATCTCTTGAATGAATGATATAATGACTCACTCATAGGTACTTCACTTGTTTCATTACTGGATGAATCAGCGTTTTTGAACGAATCTCTTGAATGAATGATTCAATGACTCACTCATAAGTACTTCAATTGTTTTATTACTGGATGAATCAGCGTTTTTGAACGAATCTCTTGAATGAATGATTCAATGACTCACTCATAAATACTTCACTTGTTTCATTACTGGACGAATCAGCATTTTTGAACAAATCTCTTGAATGAATGATTCAATGACTCACTCATAAGTACTTCAATTGTTTTATTACTGGATGAATCAGCGTTTTTGAACGAATCTCTTAAATGAATGATTCAGTGACTCACTCAAATACTTTACTTGTTTTATTACTGGATGAATCAGTGTTTTTGAACAAATCTCTTGAATGAATGATTCAATGACTCACTCATAAAGACTTCACTTGTTTCATTACTGGATGAATCAGTGTTTTTGAACAAATCTCTTGAATGAATGATTCAATGACTCACTCATAAATACTTCACTTGTTTCATTACTGGATGAATCAGCGTTTTTGAACAAATCTCTTGAATGAATGATATAATGACTCACTCATAGGTACTTCACTTGTTTCATTGCTGGATGAATCAGCGTTTTTGAACGAATCTCTTGAATGAATGATTCAATGACTCACTCATAAGTACTTCACTTGTTTCATTACTGGATGAATCAGCATTTTTGAACGAATCTCTTGAATGAATGATTCAATAACTCACTCATAAGTACTTCACTTGTTTCATTACTGGATGAATCAGCGTTTTTGAACGAATCACTTGAATGAATGATTCAATGACTCACTCATAAGTACTTCAATTGTTTTATTACTGGATGGATCAGCATTTTTGAACGAATCTCTTGAATGAATGATATAATGACTCACTCATAGGTACTTCACTTGTTTCATTACTGGATGAATCAGCATTTTTGAACTAATCTCTTGAATGAATGATTCAATGACTCACTCATAAGTACTTCAATTGTTTTATTACTGGATGAATCAGCGTTTTTGAACGAATCTCTTGAATGAATGATTCAATGACTCACTCATAAATACTTCACTTGTTTCATTACTGGACGAATCAGCATTTTTGAACAAATCTCTTGAATGAATGATTCAATGACTCACTCATAAGTACTTCAATTGTTTTATTACTGGATGAATCAGCGTTTTTGAACAAATCTCTTAAATGAACGATTCAGTGACTTACTCAAATACTTCACTTGTTTTATTACTGGATGAATCAGGGTTTTTGAACAAATCTCTTGAATGAATGATTCAATGACTCACTCATAAAGACTTCACTTGTTTCATTACTGGATGAATCAGCGTTTTTGAACAAATCTCTTGAATGAATGATTCAATTACTCACTCATAAATACTTCACTTGTTTCATTACTGGATGAATCAGCGTTTTTGAACAAATCTCTTGAATGAATGATATGATGACTCACTCATAGGTACTTCACTTGTTTCATTGCTGGATGAATCAGCGTTTTTGAACGAATCTCTTGAATGAATGATTCAATGACTCACTCATAAGTACTTCACTTGTTTCATTACTGGATGAATCAGCATTTTTGAACGAATCTCTTGAATGAATGATTCAATGACTCACTCATAAGTACTTCACTTGTTTCATTACTGGATGAATCAGCATTTTTGAACGAATCACTTGAATGAATGATTCAATGACTCACTCATAAGTACTTCAATTGTTTTATTACTGGATGAATAAGCGTTTTTGAACGAATCTCTTGAATGAATGATCAATGACTCACTCATAAGTACTTCACTTGCTTCTTTACTGGATGAATCAGTGTTTTTGAAGGAATCTCTTGAATGAATGATTCAATGACTCACTCATAAAGACTTCACTTGTTTCATTACTGCATGAATCAGCGTTTTTGAACAAATCTCTTGAATGAATGATTCAATGACTCACTCATAAAGACTTCAATTGTGTTATTACTGGATGAATCAGTGTTTTTGAACAAATCTACATTTTTAACAGTCACTTGTAATCAATAAAATCGTTATTTGAAGCGGCAGGTTACTTTCAAAAGGTGATTTGCTCTATTTTGATGCTACCATAGACATCAGTGTTTAACTATAAACTTTTATCCCAGTACTTCTGTGATACTATGAATATATGCAACAGAAATTTTTAATTTCAGGCATTAAGCATGTTCAAAAACCCCACTGACTTCAAGACGACAGAACCAAAATTGCTAAAATGCATAAATGTAAATGCATTAACACTCACTAAACACACTGATTTAGTTTAGGTATCGCAAGGTCTGTTGGTTACTATGGAAGCTGTGCCCGAGGTTTCTCCATTCCCGATCCATATCGTGATGGGTTTGGATTTAAAGGTGAGGGTCTATGTCCAATAGCCTGATTCATCATGACCACAGAAGCCAATTATTCATGCAATCCTTCCTTTCTCTCTAGAAACTCGAGGATATAAGTGCAATTTAGAGAGATGATTATGATCATTTTTAAACCAGCTTAATCCTGCATTAAACTCCACATGGAAATGCACAGAGGTCAGGCAACATATGCTGATTATGGAGGAAGGACTTAAGAAACAAGCCCTGATGTCTAGACCATGACTATTTGACTGGGCCCTAAAAACAGAAAAATCAATACAGATCCCAGGGACTCGTAATGGTCCAATTACTGCTTGTAGGTTTGTCAATGCCGAGTCTCAGAGGACAGTTGCTAAAGGCCACTTGCATGCGTTTATTAGTGTACTGTTCTGAATCTATACATGTTTAATATAAGCAGATCTTATAGCTTATACCAGTGCGCTATACACAAGTCATGCATTTACTGCAATATTCCACAATGCACTAATGCAATTATTAATCAAATTAACAAGTGAACATGAAATTAGAATGATTTCTGAAGGATCATTTGACACTTAAGACTGGAGTAATGATGCTAAAAATTCAGCTTTGACCACAGGAATGAATTACATTTTACAATATATGAAAATAGAAAACACTTATTTTAAATTGTAATAATATTTCACTATTTTTACTGTATTTTTGAACAAATAAATGCAGCCCTGATGAGCAGAAAAGACTTCTTTTAAAAACTTTAAAAAAAATTGTGGTGTATATATATACAAAAGTGATTTTCAAAAGAACACATGGCTTGATGGTCACAAAGTGGGACAAACACATCCGTTACCAGTCGTTACTTTACCAGGGGACATTATAGAATGGCTGAAAGTCAATGTAATATTCATTATATAATGTCTGAACTAATGCCATTTGAATTCTTAGCAACTTCATTACTCATTTGTGGTCAGGCATTGCTCCACATTAGACCCTTGATTACCTCCCATCCTTCATCAGCTTTGCTTTCCATCCGGCTGCTGGATGAAAAATGTGTTAATATCGAAAGACATAAATCAAGGCTCATTCCCACCTCTGACCGGAAAGTTTTCAAACAGGTTCACTGGAGTGCAGAGAGAGAGAGAGAGAGAGAGACTGCAGTGACTGAAAAACTTACTTAAAGGTGTAACATGCATTAAAATACTGTTTTTTAGAACCACAAATATTTACATACAATTCTTATATTGTTCTATGGTAACTCACACATTATCATGACCTTTTATGCTTTTAGGTATCACAAAAGAATATTACATGAACTATATTTTAATTAAGGCTGCATTTAAATGATAAATGCAACAGAGACAGGCAATCAGATTTTGCAAAACACTGTCAGTGAATCTGAAACTTATGCGCTTCATTAACAAACATATAAAACTCAGTTTGAATCATTCATAGAGGACTAAATTCACTACATTTTTCACAAATGCAGCATAGAGCTGTTATATTGTTTAATATTTTCAGTCTGCGTTGCACGGAAGTCTGACTGGGTCAAAGATGGGACGTCTGGCTGTGTGAATCATAAATTTAATAACGGAGCTCTAAGAGGCTTCTTTTAAGGCCATTAGTCAAAGGTAGGGACACTATCAGCAGGGTTGATTACAATACTGCTGAATATTCTCAAGGGGACCTGCTGTTCATTCATATTCCACCGTTTAAACAGCCCATTCATCAATTACCGTAGCGCTAGCGGCAGAATGCACATCCCAAACACACGCGACTCCACTAACACAATGTCCATGAAGAGTCAAGAGTCACCTGTAGCCTGGGCTGGCTTCAAATGACCACTAACTGGCTTGATTCTGGTCAGCTGCATCATTCTGCAGCCACATGTTTTGGTATAATGATGCTGTTCCCATGCAATGATTGTCCAACACAACAGTACTAGTTCTATGCTTCATATTGTGTTTACGGTAAATGCATTAAAATGGAAGCCATCTAAATTAGCAGCATTTTGAACGACACTGAATTAAAATGAACACTGAACTGAACAACAGACAAAATGCATAATTTTCCTGTTATCACAATTAAAGCTGCTTTGAAAAAATCTGTATTGTATAAAGCACTATATAAATACACCGATCAGGCATAACATCATGACCACTGACAGGTGAAGTGAATAACACTGATTATCTCTTCATCACAGCACCTGTTAGTGGGTGGGATATATTAGGCAGCAAGTGAACATTTTGTCCTCAAAGTTGATGTGTTAGAAGTTTGACAAGGGCCAAATTGTGATGGCTAGACGACTGGGTCAGAGCATCTCCAAAACTGCAGCTCTTGTGGGGTGTTCCCGGTCTGCAGTGGTCAGTATCTATCAAAAGTGCTCCAAGGAAGGAACAGTGGTGAACCGGCGACAGGGTCATGGGCGGCCAAGGCTCATTGATGCACGTGGGGAGCGAAGGCTGGCCCGTGTGATCCGATCAAACAGACGAGCTACTGTAGCTCAAATTGCTCAAGAAGTTAATGCTGGTTCTGATAGAAAGGTGTCAGAATACACAGTGCATCGCAGTTTGTTGCGTATGGGGCTGCATAGCCGCAGACCAGTCAGGGTGACCATGCTGACCCATGTCCACCGCCGAAAGCGACAACAGTGGGCACGTGAGCATCAGAACTGGACCACGGAGCAATGGAAGAAGGTGGCCTGGTCTGATGAATCACATTTTCTTTTACATCACGTGGATGGCCGGGTGCGTGTGTGTGGCTTACCTGAGGAACACATGGCACCAGGATGCACTATGGGAAGAAGGCAAGCCGGCGGAGGCAGTGTGATGCTTTGGGCAATGTTCTGCTGGGAAACCTTGGGTCCTGCCATCCATGTGGATGTTACTTTGACACGTACCACCTACCTGAGCATTGTTGCAGACCATGTACACCCTTTCATGAAAACAGTATTCCCTGGTAGAGTTTGAGGTGTTGACTTGGCCTCCAAATTCCCCAGATCTCAATCCAATCGAGCATCTGTGGGATGTGCTGAACAAACAAGTCCGATCCATGGAGGCCCAACCTCGCAATTTACAGGACTTAAAGGATCTGCTGCTAACATCTTGGTGCCAGATACCACAGCACACCTTCAGGGGTCTAGTGGAGTCCATGCCTCGACGTGTCAGGGCTGTTTTGGCAGCAAAAGGGGGACCATCACAATATTAGGTCATAATGTTATGCCTGATCGGTGTATATATTTCATATTGTGAGGTAGTATCGTACTTTAAGACATTATATTAGTGTTGAAATGAAGACGCTACAGAAAGATGTGTATGTCGTTACATAGTTAAAACATTTGCCAACTGTGAAACATTTATGTGTATTACATCAAATATGCTTTATAAGTCTTGTTTGTGGCTAACCGAACTTGGAATTACCACAGTTATAGTTGACAGGATGACTAAAGGGGTTTTGTGCAAATGAATTATGAATGAATGACCATAGTTTGTCGCACATTCTTATATTTATTGTTCATCATTTTCAGCAAATTAAAAGTCATTAAAGTGAAAGTAAAGGGAGTACATATCAAATGAATAGACAAAGCAATAGTGACACATGGTAAAAACACTGTTACTCACACTTGTGCTGTCGGATCCAGTATAGTCGTCACTGCATCATCTTTTATTTCCAGTCTCTCTGAAAAGCCTTGTCAAACGAATCTGTAGTAAAATGAAGCAAACATGAACCGTGTCTTACTGATGCGTTCTGGAACTTTGTTAAAAATACAGTTCATCCACACTTTCATAATGTTAGGATCACAAGGAAGGTGTCATGATTATGGACTTTTTAGTTTGTTTCCTTTGTTCTTAGTTTGTCTGTTTGACCTAGTTTCTGTTTGTTTGGTTAGTCATTTCGTTCACCTGTTGTCATTTAATTAGCTCATTTCCCTGGTGTATAAATACTTCCTGTTTGGCCAAGTTCAATGTCGGTCATCGTCAGTGTTAAGCAGGGTTGGGGAGTAACGAAATACATGTTACGTATTTAAAATACAAAATTTGAGTAACTGTGTTTCGTTTCAGTTACATTTTAAATGGGTGGTAATCAAATTACAGTTACATCCGAAAAGTATTTTAGATTACCAAAGTGATTACTTTGAACTTTAATGTCATTTATTTCATTTAAACATTAATGTAAACTGTAACGGGCAATTAATGTAAACAGCGATTGGTGATTCTCAGACTCTGACAGTCTGCAAAAGCATCCTAAGATACAGTTCTGCTCACAAGTTTCATACCCCTTGCAGAATATGCACATTTTTTTTATAATTTTAACAATATGAGAGGGATCTGGGATCCTAAAAATTGCATGTTACTTTTATTTAGTACTGTCCTGAATATGCTATTTCACATAATAGAGGTTTACATGTACTCCAAAAGACAAAATGACTGAATTTATACAAATTGCCACATTCAAAAATGTACAAACCCTTGAATCTTAACTGTCTGTCATTACCTGGATGATCCACGGCTGTTTTCATGTTAAGTAATTTGTTTAGGTAATTGCGACTTTTTATCTCACAATTGTGACTTCCTTTCTGAGAACTGTAAGACATAAACTCGCAATTGCGAATTATAATGTCCAATTATGATGTTTTTTCTAAGAATTGCGACATTAATAAAAAAAATAAAAAAGGTAATTGCGACTTTTATCTCACAATTCTCACTTTATAACACAATTGTAAGTTTAAATCTCGCAATTCTGAGAAAAAAAGTCTGAATTGTAAAAATGTAAACACAATTGTGAGGAAAAAAAGGTCAGAATTGTGAGATTACGCAATTACCTTTTTTATTTTTATATTTAGTGGCGGAAACACAAAACGCAATGCATTAAGAGCAGGGGGTGAAAACTTTTGAACAGGATGACGTAAATTTTTCTTATTTTGTTTAAAGATCTTATTTTTTCATTTAGTACTGCCCTTCAGAAGCTAATAACTACATGTTTCCCAGAAGACAAAATAAGTACAATTTACCCTGTTCATCCAATTAAAAAAGTTTACAACCCCCAGATCTTCATGCATCGTGTTGCCGTCTTGAGCATCAGTATTTTTTTTTTTCTTCTAAGATTGTCTGCATTATTTGCTTCAAGAAATATTATGGAAAACTGATGTTGTTTATTAAAATAATACGCAGAGGATTCTATATTTGGTGGCCCCTTTGTGTTACATGCCTTATTAGTATTCCAAAGTATTCTAAAGTATTTAGATTAAGTTACAAAATTTGTGTAATCTAACAAAATACGTTACAAATTACTTTTTAAAGCGTGTATTTTGTAATCTGTAGTGAAATAGATTTTAAAAGTAACCTTCCCAACTCTGGTGTTAAGTTGGTTGTGTTAGTTTTCCCTATGTATTCCTGCGAGTTCCTAATTAAAGACTGTTTCTGAGTTTCCTATGTCTTCGTGAGCTATTCACTTCAGCCGACCGTGACAGAAGGCAATGCAAAGACTGTGTTTTTCTATAACTTGGCACTTCAAAACGTCTTGTAATCCTCAGAGGCGTCTCTATGATTTTATTGTTGGTGAAATCCTGTGTTTGAGTCTTTTGTATTTACTACTATATGACATGCGCGGATCAGTGGGCAGGGCTAAAGAGGCGATGATGTAGAAGTGGGCGTCGGTCTTCTTCTGCAGAGGCGGTCCTTCGTCGCTCTGTTTCGTCACAATGTGACAAAATCTGGGAGCTCGGTTTCAATCAAAGCTGTTTTTGGTCTAACAAGGAAGTTTTGAGTTTTGAAACAGTTCTGATATTTTTATAGTACAATGACCTCTTATATTCTCGATTCATGACCCCTTTAAAAGCTAGGGCTGAATGCAGAGAAGGAAAGTACTTTCAGTTTAACACTACAGGGCTTTTCACACTTGAGCTAGTTAACTGTGGGTCATTCTAAACCCCGGGTAAACACAATCCTGGGTTATCTTGATCCACATTTCACACTGCTGATCATTTACCTGGGGTTAACAATTAATCCTGGGTATTCATAAGATGACGTGTCACCCTGTACATTTATAAACCCTGGGTTAATGTTCTTATGTGCATATTTGCTGTGTCAGTATTACTGATTGGATGAGAGCATCAGCATGTGACCTTTTTACATAAAGGCAGCCTCATATTATATAATGCCAACTGTACTCAGTTTATACTGAATGGACTTTTCGGACTATAAAGGTATGAATGAAATTTTACCAAATTCCACAGATGCAGTTCATTTAGTCACCATGAAATCAAAATTGACAATTCTCGTTTTTTTGTAGTGTATTATAAATGATTTATCCATGCACATTTTTTAAATTCATGATCTTGAATCAGAATAACTTCCCCTCCCTCTTGCAGCAACATCTCTTCTCTGATGACAAGGGCGGGGCAACCTGTCACTCACATGAGATCCACCAATAGCAAACCACAACCATCCAATCAATTCCCCTTGCACAAAATCAAGCCCCGCCCTACATTTGTTCTTGTTTGAGAAGCGTTTCACTCGGATATACGGCACAAAAGGGAAGAAAAGACAGCGCAACTCCCCTTTCATGTTGACTATAAGCTGTGAAGTTCAGCATGAAGAACCTGTTAAACGCCTTTAAACCTGTACATGGTCTGTTGGACATCTGTCCATCTCTTTCACACACTTTCCCTCACTCCTCCTTTAATCTTACACAGACACATTCTCTCACATGCGAGACTGTGGTGGTCATTCATTGGCTCGTGTCTTCATTAGTATGCTGGGAGCTTGTCTCTATGATGGGTGGTGACTTGGTTGGATGCACTCTCTCTGTCTCTAGTAAATGAGTATAATTATTTTCAGAGCTGCGGGCGACTCATGCATGTTTTATCCCTCCATCTGGACCGCGCACCGCACCCCACAATTGTGATAAAAGATGTTTCTCATCCCCACATCAAGGATGCGTGTGTATGGACGCGGCCGGCCCCAGAAGTGGTGGAATGGAACGGGACGGGGGGTGAGGCTTCACACATCCTGTGCAAATCGCAATGCATCTCTCTCGGCATGACAAACAGCGACGGGTCTCTCCGGCGCGCATTTGGGCCCCCGCGTTCAGCCGCTCTTTACAGGGACTAGTGATCTGTGAAGTGACAAATGAACTTTCAAGCACTTTTGGTCTGGCAGAGAACGAGCGTGCAAAAAACAAAAGTGGAAGGAAATTCTCTTTTGTCTTCATGTGGTATCATTTGGTTCCTCAGGGGATTGTTAAAGGGATAGTTCATCCAAAAATACATCTTTTGTGTTCCACAAAATAAAGAAATGCTGGGTTTTGCGTGATCTACCCCTTTAAGGGGAGGAACTACAGACGAAGAGGCTATTTTCTTTATCAAAATAAAACTTTTCCAGATGAAAATACACAATAAAGAATTTTGTCTTTGTGTTTAATTTGTTAAAATATGCAAATAGGCACCATCTTATTAATATATGCATGCATTTGCATATTAGAACAAAGGTGATACAGACTGTAGAGAAAAAGTCCAACACAATCTCACAGCAGTTCGTAGTTATTTTACATTTAGCTTAATTGGTGGCTAATTCATACTACCTCACTGGTCTTTCATAAAGTGTTTCTTTTAAAAAACATGCGATTTTGTACGATTCAAATCGTATGAATTCATATGAAATTGTAAAATACTTACATTTTCCTGTGAGATTGGGTTGAAAAGTCACAGCTTTTTGGTTTTAACGTGATCATCAACTTAGGGGTTGGTAATTGTCAGATTCCTTTTGTCAAAAAAATATTTTTATTTAATGAAATACTTCATAAAGCCAATTTTTTAGAAGCAAGTAGCCAGAAGTCTATGAAATATTCCAACAAATATTTATTTACGTATAATTAATAAATAAATAACGTGTAAAATCAGAGCTCTACTGAAACATTAAGTTGCATATTTGCTGATAAAAAAAACCCTGTAATTTTCAATAGGGATGCACCGATATGAACATTTTGGCTGATACCAATAACTAATAATTCTTTATATTTGAAAGCCGATAACCCATATATTAGCCGATAAATCTAAATCCAAATTTTTATATAATTTTTCAGAGCCTGATTACAAAAACAAAAGTCTCAGCATTAAAAGCCATGTCCCAAACACACAATTATGATGTTCTCATTATAGTTTTATGTAGCCGATATGACAGACTTGTGCTGCACATGTTGCTCTGAACTGTATTTTCCTTTTCTGAAGTGATTCCAATCATATTTCAAGCAATTCAAACCCATCATGGTGAACAGTGCGCATCTGAAGCGTCTCCGCTGAAGGAAATAATACATTATTTATCGGCTTTAATATATAGGCAAAATTTTCTTATCGGGCCAATAACGATAAACATTAAATGAACATACACTCACCTAAAGGATTATTAGGAACACCATACTAATACTGTGTTTGACCCCCTTTCGCCTTCAGAACTGCCTTAATTCTACGTGGCATTGATTCAACAAGGTGCTGAAAGCATTCTTTAGAAATGTTGGCCCATATTGATAGGATAGCATCTTGCAGTTGATGGAGATTTGTGGGATGCACATCCAGGGCACGAAGCTCCCGTTCCACCGCATCCCAAAGATGCTCTATTGGGTTGAGATCTGGTGACTGTGGGGGCCATTTTAGTACAGTGAACTCATTGTCATGTTCAAGAAACCAATTTGAAATGATTCGAGCTTTGTGACATGGTGCATTATCCTGCTGGAAGTAGCCATCAGAGGATGGGTACATGGTGGTCATAAAGGGATGGACATGGTCAGAAACAATGCTCAGGTAGGCCGTGGCATTTAAACGATGCCCAATTGGCACTAAGGGGCCTAAAGTGTGCCAAGAAAACATCCCCCACACCATTACACCACCACCACCAGCCTGCACAGTGGTAACAAGGCATGGTGGATCCATGTTCTCATTCTGTTTACGCCAAATTCTGACTCTACCATCTGAATGTCTCAACAGAAATCGAGACTCATCAGACCAGGCAACATTTTTCCAGTCTTCAACTGTCCAATTTTGGTGAGCTTGTGCAAATTGTAGCCTCTTTTTCCTATTTGTAGTGGAGATGAGTGGTACCCGGTGGGGTCTTCTGCTGTTGTAGCCCATCCGCCTCAAGGTTGTGCGTGTTGTGGCTTCACAAATGCTTTGCTGCATACCTCGGTTGTAACGAGTGGTTATTTCAGTCAAAGTTGCTCTTCTATCAGCTTGAATCAGTCGGCCCATTCTCCTCTGACCTCTAGCATCAACAAGGCATTTTCGCCCACAGGACTGCCGCATACTGGATGTTTTTCCCTTTTCACACCATTCTTTGTAAACTCTAGAAATGGTTGTGCGTGAAAATCCCAGTAACTGAGCAGATTGTGAAATACTCAGACCGGCCCGTCTGGCACCAACAACCATGCCACGCTCAAAATTGCTTAAATCACCTTTCTTTCCCATTCTGACATTCAGTTTGGAGTTCAGGAGATTGTCTTGACCAGGACCACACCCCTAAATGCATTGAAGCAACTGCCATGTGATTGGTTGATTAGATAATTGCATTAATGAGAAATTGAACAGGTGTTCCTAATAATCCTTTAGGTGAGTGTATATCGGTACCGATACCGATATGGTGGACGATATATCGTGCATCCCTAATTTTCAAAAATGCATCTGAAAAGTTAAGCTTTTATAAATGTTGTAGGCTATTTTTTTATGCTTGTTACAACCCAAAAATATAATAAAAAATTTAATTTTTACAATTCAACCATCATTTGTCCCTGACCCAAAAAAATTGTGTTGGTTGCGTTTTTGTGCCTGATTACGTGAAATGGCCTCTCTCTCAGGCTCAATTTACAGCCGCACATACGCAACAAAAGACATTACACAGATGGCACATACATGGAGTTCCATTTGCATACCAAAACTCCCTAAATGTCAACAGGGAGATATGCAGTCATATGCTGCACCATATCTCTTCCAGCCAACACGCAGATATGTGCTTCATGTGCATACTAGCACACGAGTACAGCTGTTCTGCTGCATGAGGATATGAAACATCTCCAAGAGGACGATTTCAGCTGGTCATTTATCTGAACGTCTCCGAGACAAATGGCCTTTCACAGTCACAGAGCCTTTGGTTTAGACAGCCAAGGACACGGGTTCTGATGTAAAGTACAAGAAAAGCAATTACCTTCACAAATAATGAAAATTCAGTCATCTTTTGACGCTTCCTCATGTCGTTTCTGTGTGGGTTTCTTCTGTGCAAATACAAAAAGAGTGATAACTCTGCGTTTTGGCGTAAAATAAAAACATTCTGATTGGTCAGTCACGGCATCTAGCTGTCTGTAATATTCAGCATCATTTGGCGCTACTTTAGTGTTTCTCAGAAAACCATATCAGAAGTTTAGACTGATATGGCTTTAAAACACATGCAGATCATAAACTTTCATTAAGATGAAGAACTGCAATGTCATGTGAGCGTGATAGAGATGATAATCAAAAGTAGTTTTTGGCAGAGTATCTGAGGGACGAGCTGTAAAGGCTCCGCCCTCTTCTGGATAGGGGGCGGAGCAGCAGCTCATTTGCATTTAAAGATACATGCACGAAAACGTCTCGGTTACGTATGTAACCCTCGTTCCCTGAAGGAGGGAACGGAGACGTACGTCCTGTCACCAGGTGCTGTGCTTCAGCTGAAGGCCCGAGTCACTCGTCTCGGCTCCTCAGTTGAAAAGCGATATGCGGTACTTCCACTTCCGTATTTATACCCGCGATGCGTGGGCGGATCGTGGAATGCGTCAACCGCATGCCAATCTTCATTGGCTCGTTTATAAACACTCGAAGTAGATTGGTCTCTGAAAATAGATCCCAATTCGTCGGTCAGTTCCGACGTACGTCGAACGTGACCGACTGAAAGGGAACAGCATGTTTTCCCTTTCACTCAAAAATGGGCATTTACAACATGATATAATAAATTATCTGTGGGGTATTTTGAGTTGAAACTTCACAGACACAGTCTGGGGACGCCTGAGACTTATTACATTTTGTGAAAATTGGCATAATAGGTTCCCTTTAAATAAAGCACATAATTAGGGCCCGAGCACCGATGGTGTGAGGACCCTATTGGAATTGCTCAGCCTATTAATATTATTCTCCCAAATGAATCGCATTTTTGATGGCCTAAACATGCTCGAAAACTCATGAAACTTTGCACACGCGTCAAAAGTGGTGAAAATTTACGTCTGTTATGGGTTTCAGAATTAGGCGTGGCAAAATGGCTCGATAGCGCCACCTACAACATTTCAATGAAGTGCCCCTCCCGCTACGTTTCATGTACAGGTATGAAATTCGGTAGACACATGTAACAGCCCAATACCTACCTCTCCTGGTACGAAATCTGAAAACCAACAGGAAGTGAGATATTTAGAATTTTCTTTGCAAAATTGTTGCAAATTTTGCCATTTCCAGATGTTGTACTTTAACGAACTCCTCCTAGAGACTTAATCAGATCAACATCATATTTGCACAGTCTAATCTAAAGGCCTTTGCGACGTTAAATTGCGAAGATCTTGACTTTTCCCTGAAGGGCGTGTCCGTGGCGGCCTGACAAATTTCGATGTTTCGCCATGAAACAGGAAGTTGTTGTAACTCGGACATACAATTTCCGATTTGCCCCAAACTTCACGTTTTATTAGAGTCCTGTCCTGAAGACATCTACATGCCAATATTCAGTTACAGGCATAGCGCCACCTGTGGGCAACAGGAAAAGCCATGTTTTACACTGTGATGAGTATCCTCATTGAGATTTAACCAGAACAACATCATGTTTGGTCAGTCTAATCTTAAGGCCTTGCTGATGTTAAATTGCGATGATCTTGAGTTTTCGCTGAAGGGTGTGTCCGTGGCGGCCTGTCAGAGTCTGATGTTTCGCCCCAAACTTCACATGTTTGATAAGAGTCCTGGCCTGAAGACATCTACATGCCAATATTAGTTAGTCATAGCGCCACATGCTGGCAACAGGAAATGGCATGCTTTACACTGTAATTCCCTCCCAGAAACACATTTAAATATGCCATCAAGTCCTAAACATGCTAGAAACACATTAAATCAAGCAAAACTTGGCTAAGTGCTAATGTATAAGATTTACTCCACAAAACAGGAAGTTGTTGTAACTCAGGCATACAGTGTCCGATCTGCCCCAAACTTCACACGTTTGATAATAGTCCAGGCCTGAAGACATCGGTTACAATATTCGGTTATAGTCAAAGCGCCACCTGCTGGCAGCAGGAAGTGTGGCACATTGAAGTGACTTTGCCATATTTCTCCTATATTTACCCACTTAAACGCATGCCGCCCACTATTCGCTGTTTTCCTGAGGCCACCGGGTGCGAGGGCCCTTTCATCACTGCTTGCAGCTTTAATTAGTACTATTATCATTCTCATAGTTGGATGTTGTTGTTCCTATCGGGGTTGGTTAGGACTAGGGATGCACAATATATCGTCCACCATATCGGTATCGGCCGATATATGTTAATTTTTAATATTATCGTTATCGGCCCGATAAGAAAATTTGTCCGATATATTAAAGCGGATAAATAATGTATTATTTCCTTCAGCTGAGACACTTCAGATGCGCACTGTTCACCATGATGGGCTTGAATTGCTTGAAATATGATTGGAATCACTTCAGAAAAGGAAAATACAGTTCAGAGCAACATGTACAGCACAAGTCTGTCATATCGGCTACATAAAACTATAATGAGAACATCATAATTGTGTGTTTGGGACATGGCTTTTAATGCTGAGACTTTTGTTTTTGTAATCAGGCTCTCAAAAATGATATAAAAATTTGGATTTAGATTTATCGGCTAATATATGGGTTATCGGCTTTCAAATATAAAGAATTATCGGTTATCGGTATCGGCCAAAATGTTCATATCGGTGCATCCCTAGTTAGGACAAAACTAGCCTAACAAGGAAAAATAGCCTACCTTTTAGCAACCCCTCAGCAATGCCCATTTAGAAGAAAAATGTAAAATCAAGACTTTTAAATTATATGATTATATCCGAGGAACATTATACATTGAAACAGTGACCGGGGACGAACAGTCTCTAAAAATGCGCTATAATTGTGTCATAAAAATAGTCTCATGCCATCTATTCCACAAAAATCTTCTGAAGCCAAACAACACGTTTTGCATGAGGAAGAGATTTAAATCTGAAGAAGTAGCTCTCAAATATTCATGCTTCCACATATTCAAATGTATAAGAAATATAAGAACCAGTGCCACTGGGGTCATTGACATTAAATCTAGTGCGACATGTCTTCAAGTTTCAATATGCGTGAATCACATTTGACGTTATGATATTGCTTAATTCTATTTAGTTTGAGGAAATAAAAGTCAGCAATTACTCTCATAAAGCATCTTCAGAGAGTGTCAAGCTGTGGCGTTTTAGCATTTTAGCTTTCTAAGCATCGGATGATGCCGGGGACGTTTATGTATGCGTGTTCTGCAAAGAGGAGCATGTCTGAGGTTATATTAGCCTGATGTGAAATTAGTATACATTATGTGTCATATCCCTCATTGCCTCTGTAAATTGGATTCTGTTGAATGGTGGCGCACGGCCGCGCTGTTGCCTCCCTTCCCTCTCATTTCTCCGTCTCTCCGCAGCCATTTGCCCAGGATGAAAGTGATCTGCGGCAAATTTGTGTATAATATATTATAATGACATGGCTAGAGGTGCTTCCACGACTTCCAACGGCGCCCCCTGGAAATAAGCTAATGTGGAATTCTGCTTGTCGGCATAAAATAAAAGAGTTTAAAGATTGTGCCGGCAGAAAGAGAGTATTGACTTACTGTACGGCTTGAACACAAAGAAAGGTCGCATGGATTACAGAGCGGCCCGCAGATGGTGTGTGCGCAGAATCCTTCTGGCCTAAAAAAACACATCTCTAAAGAATATCAAGCGGTGGTGAACAAACATTTTATATGAAAAAATCTCATTCTCTTCCATGCATTGGCTGAGGTCTGTCCTTTGAGAAAAGTGACCACTTTGTCTGGTTTTCCAGTACAAATATCTAAACATTCTTAAATCAAGATGCATTTACTTGAGAAGCAAAGTTAGGGGAAATTGACGGATGTGAAATATTTCAAGTTAAGAGCAATTAAGATGTTTGAGTACAAAATAAAACTCTGGAAGTTCTGCTTACTTGAAATTAAATTTAAATAACTGATTACCTAATTTTTTTTTGAGTTTTGCCAACTTATTTGGGTTTACAGTGTAAAAAATAGTAAATGTGTGAACAAGTGAGTGATTTCAGCCGCAGCTTCAGCGTCTGTTTATAATGTAGGGGGCGGGGATTCAGATTCTAGAGAGCATTTGATTAGACAGAAAATCTGATGAGACGCTGAAGTGCAGAGTGATGTCATCAAAGTCACTGATCCATATTGGAGGAAGTGAGAGACTGTAAGTTTTGAACGCTTATATCTTCTAAATGTGAATTTTGTCATTGTTATGGAGCACACTAGCTTATAGATAACAGTAAGACTAACATATTCATACTAAAAGCTAAAAAAATAATAATTTTAATTTCATGGAGACTTTAAATTTCGGTTTGTTTTTCACCAAACCCTATCATATTCATATACTCGTACGATATATGACATATACATCTCATATTTGATGAAATTTGCAGTATTAATTCTGTACTTTCCTGTTTATTTATGTGAAGCTGCTTTGAAACAATTTCTATTATATAAAGCGCTACACAAATAACTTGACAAAGTAAAAGAAGACTTACTTTTTAAAAGCTGCAGTCTGTAAGTTTTGCCTCTTTGTCGCCATCTCTGTTTGAAACCTGCAATTGCAGTTATTTGTGGAATTATCATCTTTACGTGGGTTGTGCATCGGCACGGCTCCTCAGTGCGGATGAATCTGATGTTTTGAGGAATGTGTGTGGCTGTCAGTCACCGCACCGGTGTGGATACTGTACTTCGGAATCACCGATTCTACGTCTTGGAAGTATGACCAAAATAAGAAGTTTCACCAGAAAATGTCATCTGAACAAGTAAGTAACATGTCTGCCACTTTTGCTCTGAACAACTGAGAAAAAAATAACTGGCTGGTTATGTATTTGCTCAAAAATTGATTTTGGATCATTTTTAACCAAAAAAAAGTTACGGATGGCAGCTTTAAGAAGACTAATTTATTTAAAAGAAGATCCAGACTACATCAAATATGGCGGGTTTGGTCTCCACTTGACGTCTAGATCCTGAAGCAAAACCAGTGTATATCTACAAATCAGCTTTATTATATGCAATTCAAGCAGCATGTAGGGCAAGTCAACAATGTCAGTATTTTCATTTTTGCTAAACTATTCCTTTAAAGGCGGCATCGGAAGCATCTGTACTGCATGTGTTTTTATATTCAGGTGATACAGCATCTATCCGCCGACCCGCGGTGCCTTTGTTCCACGTCAGACGCGGCATGATTTATCCCTCCGTCTGATTGAACATGCTCTTGTTTTTGTAATGATAACCATCTCGGCCATTTGTAGCCCCCCAATGAAAGTGACAGATTATTTGTGGCTGCTCCGGCAGCGGCCCAACCTTCCTTTAATTGGCATCGGCGCTCGATCGCGCCTCAGAGACGCAGTGATGGTATGGGTAAGTGCAGCACTCCTGCAGGCGCTCCACTACTTAAGTATTCCGAACCGGAGTCAGACCTTTCATGGAAGTTTCGCTGTCGGTCTGCTTGGAATGTGGCACGCTTGCATGCAGTCTGTTTCATCGAGCCTATTTGGCGAGAAAAAAAAAAATGCACGCGCGCACACACTTTATCAGCATTTGTGCCTTGGTCTCCATGGCAACAGTATAATGGATTTGCCCTAATTCAATCCCAGAAGCGATGCCGAACCATATATGTGGGGGGGGGAAGGCTAGTGCCTGGATTCTTTTGAAGTCGGGACTGACACGTCAAGAGGCGAGTCAAACGCCGCGATAACAGATAAAACACAAGAGGCGCGAAAATATTCACAGTAAGCCAGCACACGCTCTCCCTTTCTCTGTTCTTGCGCTTTTTCTCTTTCTTCTCCAGCCCATCCCCCTCTGTTTGCTCGCTCTGACATTCACAATCCAGGACCCCATTGGATTTCACTCCCACCCCTAGATTTGTGCTTTATTGCGATGCTCTCCTTGAAATAGAATGGGAATTATAGGCAGGGTCAGAAGCGTTTCAGTGTAATAAAGTGCAGGGTGAGAGAGAAGAAAGAGTGAATCTGAAGTGACGCTCTCACGAATTCCAGGTGTGTGAGACTCTTCAGCAAATGAATACTCTTGGAAGCCATTACGACGCGGGACACAATATACAGTCGGCGGTCTGTGATAGAGAGATGCGGCCTGCATCTTCACTCGACCTTCCTGCGAGACGGTCGCGTCTCAAACGAGACACGTCCAGTTTTCTGACGCTTCTGCTTCCTGCAGATCGAGTGGTAAAGATAATACAATTAATTTAATAACATTTAAAGTCATTGTTATCACAATCACCAGATTTTTAAGTAATAGGCCGTCCATAAAAAACAAAAAACAAATGCTGAATGTTCTCGGATAACCCGTACATTCATTAACATTTATAATAATTTTTATTTGCATACAATCATCTAACTTATAAAAAAATCACAGGTCTGAATATAAAATCATATAAAAAGACATGAACTTAAATAAAAATACATAACCTGGTAGATGTTTGTTTGCAAACAACATAAATATTAATAAAGAAAGTTAATAAAATAAATAAACTGTAGTTATTTTAAGAATAATGATGACACTTTTTATTTCCAAGATTTATTTAAAAAACTGAGCTATTTATGAGAAAACATTAACATTGTCTTTTGTGCAATATATATATATATTTTTGCAATTAAATTTATCTCTCAAATATAATAAAATTATCATAATCAGCATCATTATGATAATTATTAACCTATAATTTTGATATTGGCTTTTGTCATTTTTATTAGTTTTTTATTTCAATTTAGCTTTAAATTTAGTTATTAATTTAGGTATAAACAAATTTTTGTGTAAGATTTGCAAATTTAAAATCTAATATTCATTTTCATTTAAAAAAAAAAAAATATATATAAATATATGTTATTATATATATTATATACACAAAAATTTGTTTAACTTGAAGTACTAAAATGACTAAAACTTTATACTATGACTAGTCTTTATACAAATATATACACACACGCACACAAAGTTTAAACTGTTGTAAAGACACACACTAGCTAATACATTTCTAGTGAAACTTACTTTTTACCCAACTAACAAAAATATGTTAGTTCTTATTAAGTTATGAAAACATTATTTTTGAATGTTCTCTGTTTTTTGTTTTAAAAATTTTTTTTTCTCGGTTATGCGAACAGTAAGAAACATTTCATCTTAAATTTTCTTTCAGACTAACTTGCACAATACAATAAGAACAAGTATTAAAAAGTACATTTTGTTTTTATGCTGTTGTTGTTTCTAAAATTACAAATGAAATTGCATTGAAAATGCATTATAATCTAAGCACATCTTAAAAGCATTTTACAAGAGCTTTTTTCAAATAGAATGTACTTAGTACTTGAGTTATCACATAACAGATGTGAAACTATATTATAAATAAATTAAAGGGAGAGAAAATGCAGAAAGAGATTTCAGCGAGATCTGAGGTGCTGGTATTCCCGTACGAGTCGAGCTTTCCGTGATGGAGGATTCTGGCACAGAAATCCGGATGAAGGGGTTGGAGCGAGAGCCTGAATCCTGACACATCCCTAGATCTGGTCCCCTGTGGACTTCCTGTGATCCGCCTGCCTCTCACCCTTCCCCCAGGGAAGCGTCAGTCTCACCCCAGACCATCACATCACCTTCCTACCCGCCTATCTCCACCTTCTCTCATTCTCCGCTCTTTCAGAACACCTTCACAACCCCACAAATTGCTTCATCTATTCACCTGACTGCTGATATCTGACATGAGAACGGCTGCAAGGTTCTGTGTTCCTGCGAGCCAAAGAAATCCTGATGCAACATTTCAGCATCACCTGTGCTTTATGTTAGCACTACGCTAGCGAACATCTTCAGACGGTTGTAACAGAGCGGCTGTTTGACAAACAAGGTGAAAAGAGACGCCAACTAAAGCTGCCTTCACGTTCTTATGAGGACAGGATTCGCAATTACAATGTGATGTATGATATTAATATTAAAGTCACAATGAAATCAAAATGTTTCTTTATGGAATGTTATACAATATAAAGAATGAATAAAGAATATCTCTTCTCTGATGACGAGGGCGGGGCAACCTGTCACTCACATGAGATCCACCAATAGCAAACCACAACCATCCAATCAATTCCCCACAGACAAAATCAAGCCCCGCCCTACATTTGTTCTTGTTTGAGAAGCAGTTTCCTGGATATATTGGAAGAAAAGACGAGCACAACTTCCGCTACATGCCGACTTTAAATATTAAATATTAATTCAGATATTTCTGCATGTTAGAGCTATGCAACAAAATGCACATTAGAACTGATGCATTTACGAGATGACTGAAGGCAGCGAGTGTCACAGGTTTGGTGGGTTTTATGTTCCGTAACACGAGACTCAGCAAGGCGAGATTACGTGAGAATGCGGTTTATTTACACGGTACAATAAGCATTTCAAAAACAACTGAACACAAAAATTTGAAGACCAACACAGATTCGCAAAAACAGACAACAAATATATGTATATATACAGTCAAACTAAAATGTATTCAGACACCTTCAATATTTTCTCACATTATCACAGTTTATTCACTATAGTTTAGAAAATGGTAATAAAATATGACAAGAACTCAGAGTTAAACTGTGTCAGAACAAATTCATCTTGATAATGTCAGATTATCTTTGATAGAAAGGGACGTACAATCAACCAATCAGATGTTAAATTTAAGTACACAATTAGATGCTCAACCAATGACCAAGCAATGCTTCATTTTGTTCAGTCTGTGGTGTCAAAGGCCACATTAGCAATTAAAGAAAAAACACTTCAGCAAAACATGGTCAGGTCAAAGTGTCTGAATCATTTTGCTCCCAAATTATTATCAATTTTACTGGTAGTCACTGTATGAAGACTTTTTGGTTATGATATGTCACAGTTGACTTTATTTTGCTCTCCTCACTTACAGAAATGAACTATAGTGTCCTGTACACACTAGTGAAACATTATATCTGGTGTCTGAATATTTTTTTGTTTGACTATATATATATACACACACTACTGGCCAAAAATGATGTCCGGAGGGGATAACTGTTTTTAATGACCCTACAAATTTGATTAAACGATCAAATATGAGGAAAGTATTTTATATATTTTTAGTGCTAGGCAATCGATTAATCGTGATTAATCGCATCCCCCCAAAAAAAAGTTTGTGTTTACATAATATATGTGTGTGTACTGTGTATAATTATTATGTATATATAAATGTATTAATCGATTGCCCAGCACTATATATTTTTAAATATGTAGGAAAAACAAAACAAAAAACGGCAAAATGATTTTGCAAAAAAAGTAGGGATGCATGATATATCGTCCACCATATCGGTATCGGCCGATATATGTTCATTTTTAATGTTATCGTTATCGGCCCGATAAGAAAATGTGTCCGATATATCACCATGATGGGTTTGAATTGCTTGAAATATGATTGAAATCACTTAAAAAAAAGGAAAATACGGTTTCTGTCTGTCATATCGGCTACATAAAACTATAATGAGAACATCATAATTGTGTGCTTGGGACATGGATTTAATGCTGAGACTTTTGTTTTTGTAATCAGGCTCTCAAAAAGTATGTAAAAATTTGCATTTAGATTTAACGGCTAATATATATGGGTTATCGGCTTTCAAAAATAAAGAATTATCGGTTATTGGTATCGGCCAAAATTGTCATATCGGTGTATCCCTAAAAAAAGGCAAACTACAGCTACAGGTTGCAATATTATGCAAAAAAAAGATGCATAGAAAAACAAAAAGCAATCATTGACTACAACATAATATTTTGTTGGTTCTGTTCATAATTTCTTTGTATGACAGTCAAATTGTCAATTTGTTTCATTATCACAAATAAAACAATCGACTCCAAACACAACTGTGTAACATGCTTACAAAATCTTTAACACATTTTTAATAATATTTGAATAAAGGGTGTGAATTTTCCTAGGCCAGACATTACTTTTGACCACTACTGAACATGACCTAGGGAGCGGATTGAGACCCCATTGTGTGCCAGCCAATCAAGTGCCATTGAGATGAATGGGAATGCTAACGGAAAGCTCCAATTCATAAGTGGCGTTGCACCCGAATGCAGCAAAAGTCTCAAGTTTCCCACTGGTAATTATGGTATTTTGGTGGCGCTCATGTGCACTCGCAAATACAATTTACAATTCCGATATGGCTTAAAGGCAGCAAGAGACAAAGAGAACGCGCGAGCGAGACAACAGAAGGGGGGGTCTGTAGTGCGGAACAATGGTCCATTATGCAGCGGCAGAAAATGATCACCTCTGCGCGGGGACGAGGGGGCACCTGTCACGCCAGCAGCTGATGGCTCCATCAGTGCCACTGGGACCTGCCTGGGCTTCTCAGCTCAGCTTGGCCTTCATCTGTGTGTGTGTGTGACAGCCCCACCGCTGGGCCAACCTCCCTGCTTATTATCTGGGATGATGGCTGGTGGAAAAGAGCTCCACCCCCTCCATCTCTCACTGCCTCAGAAGCACCACGTTTTATTTCCAAACGCGGGCACTTTGCCTCTCATTTCCTTCTGACATCACAAACTCCTGTTATAGTTTAGCCAGCCATTACCGTATAGCTTATTATGGAAATGTCACCGTGTTTATAACTGTATTCTCCGGCCACAACTGGCGGGAACGCCGCTCTCTCTCTGAGGAATGGATGATAGACACTTGAAACGCAAAGCCATGACAACCGGTAGACTTTGCACAGATGACACAAAGAAAAACAGACAACCGACACAGGGGTGGAGGGATGTAATTCTGTTCTGAAAGAGCAAACGGATCTTTCCGGTTTCTAAGAGTTCATCCTGATGAGATATGAAGAGCTTAGTAAGAATCATTGCAGAATGTGTGCAGGAAACACCTGCGTGTGTGCTAATGATCTCGCTTAGTCTGGTTTTCCATTACAAATATCTAAAGATTCTTGAATCATGATACATTTACTTGAGAAGGAAAATGATTTGGGTCTTATTTTCTGAAACATTAAGTGAGTTTATGCCTAAAACAAGAAAAATATCTGGCAATGCAAGAAAAATAAACTTAATTCAAAGGAAAAGCAAGATTATTTAAATTTTTTAGTTTTAAGCATTAAGTTCACATGACAACGATGTACTAAAAATGGAAACGTTTTTCCTTTGCGTTTTTATCGTACAGACGACAACGTTGTCAAAATGATCCCTGTTCACACTGATAACAATGACTCTGTGGTGAAGTAAATACTACAGAAAAAACAAATCTAATTTCTACATGAAAAAGTTAGTTCAGGCAAGAATTGAAAAAAACAAAGTAAATTCTCTATTAGTCCCCAATTCAAGCATGTAGAAATTAAGGTGTAAATATCTGACACTGGTGTTCCCATCATGCACTGGGGCATGAATAATTAATAAGGTTGATTTTGTGCTGTTTTTGTTGTTAGGTTAAGTAACTTGTGATTTTGTGACATCTGGAGTTCATTTTCTACTCAAAATGACATTCACACTCAAAAACGATCTATCGAATGTTTGGGTGGATACCGCGTTTACTTATATTATGTAGATACACGATATCTATTGCATTATTTACTTAGATATTTCTAAGTAAAGCATACACTTTAAAAGCATAATTTAATTACTAAACTAGTATATGTGAAATTAAATGTAATTAAGTAATATTTACTTAATTTCTTTATGAATGTTAAGTTTAATAGTAAGTAGATTTTACTTGATGATAATGTGTAAGTTGTACAGAGCAGTAGCAGTAAAATTTACTTAAAATGTGTTAGTGCAAATTGTTACGAGGATTTTATCAGGTAAATCCTACAAGTTATTTTTTTCACTGCATGGATCCGCGAAAACGACTAAAAACGCTGTATTCTGCTGCCAGGCCAGTAGATGGCGGTCACTTTCTAAAGAAACACTTGTGCGCCTATGTCAACACGTAATACACATGACCAGGGCCTAAAACTTGCATTTGCCACACCTGCCAATGGCCGGTGACTGAATGTACCAGCCGTAAATATTTTGTACTCGATACCACAGCTAAAACTACTAGCTGAACTAATATAAATTTAAGACATTATTAAAGACAAGTAACACTAGTTTTCAGGTATAGACATTGAATAAAGTAATGAAATGTAAAATAACACTGCATATCTTCACTGTATAAATTACACAGAGATTAATCCTTATTGAAGTTTCAAAAGTTCGAAAGTCAAGAGCCGTGAGTGCTTTGTTTGATTGACATTACAAACACAGACAGCAGCAGAAATATTAGGCTGCTGTCACTTTAAGAGCTGCACGTATCCAATATACTGATACATGTGTTTTCTTTCTCAGCTGTTTACGTTCAGTTAAGACAAAACTGACTATGTTTACAAGGATACTCGCCAAGACAGGCATGTTTTTTTACATAATTTTGTGTGAATATGTCGGTTTCAAGTGCAAGAAGACGCGAAAGAGAACTCGTTTCAGTATTCGCACGCTGTCTGAGTTCCCTTTCGCTTCTTCTTGCAATTGAATATTTAAATTGGCAAGGCTTAAACTTTCGTGACGATGCAACACTGCCCCGTCAGCTGTCCCAGGCATTGTTCGCGTTCACGTTCTCACAACATTGCATTGTTAAAATTCATAAAAATGTTACCGGCCAACTGGCGATTGACAACGCTTCATATATTTGCCAACGCTGATTTTTACTGGCATTTGGTGCTTAGTGAGTGTTAATTTGAAAACCGTGACACTGTTTTCAACTAAAAATAGAAAACTTCTTATGTGTTTTGGCCGTTCTTTTACATGACTTTTAAAAACAGGTTTCAAAGTACAAGTTTTTGAAAACAATATTATTATTGTCTCGGTGTAAACTACACTGTATATTTTTTTTATACAGTGCATCTGCAATAAAAAAAAATTAAATACAAAATACAATGGTTCATTTGACTTAAGAAAATATTTTTTACTGGCCATTAAACTGTTTTTGCAAAAACAGCCAGTTATGACACCAAAATTTTAGATACCAGTGAAAATTCACAATTCTATTCTAGTATAGCCCAAATAAAATTTCGATACCACAGCTAAAACTACTAGCCGAATAATATAAATTTAAAACATTACTAAAGACAGGTAACAGTAGTTTTCAGGTGGACATTGAATAATGTATTCAAATGTAAAATAACACTGGATAGCCTTCACTATATAAATTAAATAAAGATTAATCCTTATTAAAGTTACAAAAGTTATTCAGTCAAGAGCCATGAGTGATTGTTCTTTGTCCTTTGTGGTTTGATTAACATTAAAAACACACAGCAGCAGGTTTATTAGGCTACTGTCACTTTAAGAGCTGCACGTATCCAATATACTGATACACGTGTTTTCTTTCTCACTTTTCTTACTGGGACACTTGCAGAGATGGGCATTTTTTGATATAATTTTGTATGAATATGAAAAGAGAACTCATTTCAGTATTCGCACACTGTTTGAGTTCCCTTTCGCCTCTTCTTGAGCCTGAATATTTAAATCGGCAAGGCTTAAACTTTCGTGACGATGCAGCGCTGGCCTGTCAACTGTCCCGAGCATTGTTCACGTTTGTTCGCGTTCACGTTCTCACAACATTGCATTGTTAGAATTCATAAAAATGTTATCGGCCAACTGCCGATTGACAACGCTTCATATACTCGCCAAAGCTTAGGGTTCGTGACATGTAAACGAACCCTAAATTTTAGGGCCATTTATACGACACCGTTCTGAACTAAAATGGAAAACTTTATGCGTTTTGGCCATTCAATTACACGACAACGCGTTTTGGGGGCCTGAAAACACAAACTTTTAAAAACGGGTTTTTGTAAACTTTTTTTTTAATCTGCAATAAAAAAAAATTAAATACAAAAAACAATGTTTCAGTGTTGTTGTTCTTTTCACTTGAAAGCACACAATCATCATCCGGAAGATTTTTAGACCGGACTTGCAGAAGCTTGCCAGCATGCTAATTTGCAATCAAAACAAAATAAATTATAATAACGATTCAATATTATTTAGGATTTCAGAGCGTTTGCAACATGCTTCAAAGCAAATGTTTATCTGCAGATGGTGCTAATCAGCATGCTTAATGTGTGATTAAAAAAATGCAATGTTTCAATATTTGTTAGTTATCCATTGTAAACGAACATTTAAAAATCGGATGGTGCACTAATATATGATGCTTAATATAGAACACGTTTTCTGGGTGATTTACAGTAGTGCCCAAAAGTGATGGAAAATTTACATCTTCAGCCTTTATTCAAATATTATTAAAAATTACTAAGATTTTGTAAGCATATTGCACAGTCGTGCTTGGAGCTGATTGTTTTATTTGTGATGATAATGCAATGAAACATGACAAATTGTGCAACATCATTTTTGGCCAGGCTATCATACAAAGAAATTATGAACAAGAGAGAACCAACGAAATATTAATATCTGATTATGTTGTAGTCAGTGTGAGCTTTTTGTTTTTCAATGCATTTTTTTTTTTTTTTTTTTTGCATACCTGTAGCTGTAGTTTGCCTTTATTGCCAAATAATTTTGCCAGATAAATACCATAACCAAGTTGTGTTTTCCCTCATATATAAAATATTTAAAAAACATAAAATAATACATGTCCACTACTGTACTTGTTGTTTATATTATTTTTTACTTTAATGAGGGATAAAACTCATTTAAACCCCGCTTACAGCTTACTTGTGGACGTTTAAAACCCACTTCCATCACATATCCTGAGTGCAGTTGTTAAATCTGTGGAGATTCACTCAGTGTGAGAAGGTTTGCCAAAACTATCCCCATCCAGCTGCAGTTCACAAAACAGCAAGAGCTTCAAAATCTCATTTCATCTCAGCATTTCAATGCGGCCACACTGCCTGATGAAAAAACACACACCAGAAATATCCATATTTCATTTAATTAATCTCAGGGTAACCCAAAACCACAAGCAGATGTTCAGCTAATTTCCAGTAATTACTTCTCTCTTTATATCTGCGTAGTGTTTTTGCTAGCCCAAACATGCTTTCTTAATGAAGCTTTCCGCGAGCTGCTGCGCTGGTTATGTGTATTAAATGGACAGTTAGGCGCTAATAGCTCACTTAACAGGAGGGGTCACGTCATAAAATTACAGTGAAAAGCCGTCGAACAACACACACTGACAGCGATTTTAATCAGGAAGGTTTCGTTCCTGTGGCGTTGGAGATTGAACAATTGAAAGATGAAAATCCACAGAACCTGTAATACTTCCAAAAGTAGGAGAATATTAGCTCAAACACCAGCCGTGAACTCAATTCCATGCATCAGAATTCATAAAGCAATGCAAGTATGTTATAGCAAGCATTAGCTTGAACTGTCCTCTTCGGACCTACGATGCTCACACAGCGGACAAAAAAGTGGGCGAAAAAAATCCCATAGATTTACAATGACGGAATCTTAATGTTTTTGAATCCCAACTGTCACCTTCACACACGCACACACACACACACACACACACACACACACACACACACACAGGGCCTTAGAACCCTTTCTCTCTCTCTCTCACTCATTTGACTTATCTTATCAAGCAGCCAATAAGTAATGACGTACTTTGCCACACCCTAGCAACCAGTTACAGCACCCTAGCAACCACCCCATTGACTTCCGTTGAAAAATAGATGAGAAGGATTAAATACTATTACTTTAACCTCTAACTTTCTGGCCACGCCCTAGCAACCATTTTTGAGCACCCTAGTAACCCAAACCCAAAGGGATATCTTCAAATCTGAACGTCATACAGGGATTGCGTTTGGTTTATATCATTCATACCGATAAGCAGCCTTTGGAGTATCATCATTGGCAACTCCCTAGCAACCAAACAGAGTACCCTAGCAACCGTTCAGCAAGACCTATATCTTTGCATCAGAACATCGTATAGACATGGGGGTTGGGTCTTTTGACTCATGCTAGCAAACAGGACTTCCAACATGCTAGTCATGCTAGCAGTGAATAGCTACATGCTAATAGTGATTAGCTAAGTGTTAAATCAGGCTAAGACCATGCTAAGAACTCTATAAAAACTCCATAGTAACCATCTGTGACAACAACCAACCACCTAGCAACACCATAAGCAACCACCCAGAACACCCTAGCAACTGCCTAACAACCACCCAGAATACCTTAGCAACTGCCTAGCAACCGCCCAGAACACCCTAGCAATTGCCCAGCAACGCCCTAGCAACCACCCAGAACACCTTAGCAAGCACCTAGCAACCACCCACAATACCCTAGCAACTGCCCAGAACACCCTAGCAACCGCCTAGCAATGCCCTAGCAACCGAGTGCCGAGTTTTTAAGTTAAGATGTTTAATGTTTTTGAAAGAAGGCTACGGCTGCGTTTATTTGATCAAAAATACAGTAAAAATAGTGAAATATTATTCCAGTGTAAAACAGCTGTTTTCTTTGTGAATATATAGTAAAGTGTAATTTATTCCTGTGATCAAAGCTGAATTTATCATCATTACTCCAGTCTTCAGTGTCACATGATCCTTCACAAATCATTCTAATATGATGATTTGATGCTCAAGAAACATTTATGATTATTATCAATGCTAAAAACAGTTCATATTTTTGTAGAAACTGTGATAAATTTTATTTTTCAGGATTCTTTGATGAATAGAAAGTCCAAAAGAACAGCATTTATTTGAAATAGAATCTTTTGTAACATTATAAAAGTCTTTACTGTCACTTTTGATCAATTGAATGCATTTGTGCTAAATAAATGTTTTTTTTTTCAGCGGTAGTGTACTGTATATATATTCCACCAACGTCACATTTAAACCACAGAACGGTAAGAATAGGCCCTTATTTCAACATGCTCCAGTTTGTGCATAAAGGAGGTTAAATTGAGATGTTAAAAGTGTGCCAGTGTGTGTGTCTGTGTATGTGCAAGTGTCTGTGTTGTGCTTGTGTATGTGTGTCAGTGTGTTGTCACCTGGGAGCCGCTCCGCATGTTTACTACCACACACACACACACACACACACACACACACACACACACACACACACACACACACACACACACACACACACACACACACACACACACACCTGCTCGGCTGCCTGTCATTGAACAGGTGGAGCGGAACATAAGGTGTTCATTGTCTCGGTGGCTCACACCTCACTTCAGACGCTCAAGCAGGGAAACAAACTGCAAAATAATCAGCAGAGACAAGCTGAAAACCGAAAGACAAGTGGTGGCTTTTAGTTCACCCGTGCTGCCTGCGCTAATGCTGTCATTACACAGTATATATAGAGTGTGTGTGTGTCTGTGTGTGTTTTGGAGGACGGTTGAGAACAATAGACGCAAAATGGCCCCCTGCCAATGAGACAGTGTGTTTTGATGTGTGTTCAGCTCTCCGTGGTCACAGAAAGTGCTTGTCTGTCAGGTTAATGTGTGTGTTTGTGCTTTTGTGCTTCTCTGGAGTGATAGGAGGATTCTGATTGGCTGAGAAGGTCTAGTTACTAAAGCAGTCACTCAGCTGGCGCATGCAACCCCAGAACTACATGCAGCCATCTTTGCTTCTTATTGGACCAATCACCTGAGCCGTACAAGTCATGTGACTCACTAGATTATAACTCCTGTGCAGCAGGCAGAGGAAAACATTTATGGAAAAAAATGGTAAAAAAAAACTAATTCTACTATACATTTTGGGTGTTGCTTGAAACAAAATGCATTTCTTCCAAATATACTGCTACTTTTACATGACAGTAAAAGGCAAAAGATGCCAGACGGCACTAACCAATCAATCTTTAACCGAGTAAATTCTGAATTTGTCATCGAGAGAATGTACATCAAAAGTGTCTGAATTATGCAGTGACATACAGCAGGTGGTTCAACTATATTCCAGGAACTTCTATAAGCCTTTCAGACACACCGAAGCACAGTTAGTTAAAGGTCAACCAAACAAAGCTTCATTTCAACAAGCCAGATCTGTTTTATTCTAGATAGTGTATAATACATAATAGGGTATAATAACTTTCAAAGTTCATGTAAAAATGTAAAAAAAGAGTCATTGGTTTTAAACAGTGCTGTTAACTAAAATAGTTTTGGTAAAGATGAAATAAAATAAAACAAATATTACATAAAAACCTTAAAAAAACAAACAAAAATGAATAAGTGCTAAAAACTTAAATAAAAATTCATTAAAACTAAGCAGAAATATTAAAACTAATACTTCTACAAACATTTGTGAAAGAATGGGTCGCTCTCAGGAGCTCAGTGAACTCAAGCGTGGTACCGTGATAGGTTGCCACCTGTGCAATAAATCCATTCCTGAAATTTCCTCACTACTAAATATTCCACGCTCAACTGTTAGTGGGATTATAACAAAGTGGAAGCAATTGGGAACAACAGCAACTCAGCCACGAAGTGATAGGCCACGTAAAATCACAGAGCGGGGTCAGCACATGCTGAGGGTCACAGTGCGCAGAAGTCGCCAACTTTCTGCAGAGTCAATAGCTACAGACCTCCAAACTTCTGTGGCCTTCAGATTAGCTCAAGAACAGTGTGTAGAGAGCTTCATGGAATGGGTTTCCATGGCCGAGCAGCTCATCCAAGCCTTACATCACCAAGTGCAATGCAAAGCGTGGGATGCAGTGGGGTAAAGCACGCCGCCACTGGACTCTAGATTACGGATTAAGAATGGGATGTCATTAAAATTCATGTTCATGTAAAGGCAGGTGTCCCAAAACTTTTGGCAATATAGTGTATTGCCAAAACACACACACACACACACATACACACACACACACACACACACACATATTCCCTCCATATATATTTTAAATCAAAGCACCAGTTAAAATATATTCAAAATATGTTAATGTAGATAAATAATGGCATTGCTTATATTTTGCAGTGCTTATGTTTAACTGCATCCTCTCCTAATGGTATTATTTGTTTTTGTGTTGAACACATCAGCGTTTAAACCTCACATTATTTACTGTGATGTCATTCTCAGATGCAATTAAAAGGAAACATTACAGAAGAGAGCAGAAGCGAATATTAGAAGATCACTCATACCCATAATTACCTGCTCTGTCAAGGTATTTCGGAATTTCACTGATCATGGACATTAATTATATCTCCTTTAAATACAATAAAAAGTAATGGGAGCCCTCTGGTAAAATGCTCCTGAATTCACAATGCCTAAATGAAGTTATCAGTTTTATTAATGGTCTCTATTCTTCTTCATCTATTATGAATCTTACAAGAGATCTATTTTACTGAGTGGTCAGGTTGCCGGAGAACGGTCCGACGTTATCGAGGGCAATTTCTAAATTAAATTGAGAGCTGGTCTTTTTTAGTGTGAAAATGAGCACGATACTTTAATCAGGAACGTTGTGAGGAAGCGGCCCTTGTTAGGTAGCGTAATAGATGGGCCCCATTCATCACCGGAAAGTGTCTATGTAAAGAACGGCGCCGGGGCTCGGGACTGACGGTATTAATTACTATTCAATTATAAAACCCTGGCCCATAAATAAAAATAAAAGGGGGTATTCATGAGGCATTTATAGAAATCCACTTGGGATGTGAGGGAAGGGCATTATTGTGAGATATATAAATCAGAGAGTGTGTGGCGAGTCTCTCTGGAGTTACAGGACGTGGCTTTACGGAGGAGAAACTACACGAGAGAGAGAGAGAGAGAGAGAGAGAGAGAGAGAGAGAGAGAGAGAGAGAGAGACAAGCTGGGATCTCATTTTAATACGAACTTCAGAAAAGACTTCTGTCAGTAAAACTTGAATGATTTTACGCTCTCCTTAGCAAATTCTGCCTTTCAAGATGTCTTGCCCAACTTCTAAGTCTGAACTGCATAATCTTGGAAAGTAAATTTCAGGATGCATAGGAATGATGGATACGACTTGTATTTCATTCAATAATGAAAAGAACTGCTAAAAATAGTTCCATCTAAAGAAAAATACAAATACAATTACATGCATTCATCAGCTGTTAATGTGTTAAGCATTATATAATGTTTTAAATGACTTTATACAATATATATATATACAGTAGTGGCCAGAAGTGATGTCCGGATGGGATATTTGTTTTTAATGACCCTACAAGTTTGATTAAACCATCCAATTATGAGGAAAAAATATATATATTTCTTAAATATTTTAAATATGAGGGAAGAACAAAACACTAAACTTGGTTAAGGTATTTATCTGACAAAATCATTTGGCAAAAAAGGCAAACTACAGCTACAGGTTTTATTTTACTATGCAAAAAAATGCATAGAAAAACAAAAAGCAAACTTTGACTATAATATAATCAGTTATTAATATTTTGTTGGTTCTCTCTTGATTTTGCATGTGTTTATAATTTCTTTGTATGACAGTCTGGCCAAAAATGATGTCGCACAATTTATCATGTTTCACTGCAATATTATCACAAATACAACAATTGACTCAAAGCTTTCACTCAAATATGAACGCAGTTGTGCTTGGAGACATTTGAGACCAGTATGGAAATTCTTGCATATTTTCCTAACAATGTCAAAACAAAGAGTCCAAATGAATGTCAACCGTCTGCTCTCTACATCTAATGAACATGCAAAAGATGACTCAAATTAGTTTTAGAAATTCTTTAAAGGGATAGTTTACAGACACAGATTACAGTTTGTAAAGTTTTAAATATGGATATTTTTCTTACACAAACCCATCAATTTGCTTCAGAAGGCCTTTATTAACCCCCGGAGCACTTTTATGATAGATGGATGCACTTTTATGATGAACAGATGCACTTTTATGATGAACAGATGCACTTTTATGATGGATGGATGCACTTTTATGATGAACAGATGCACTTTTATGATGGATGGATGCACTTTTATGATGGATAGATGCACTTTTATGATGAACAGATGCACTTTTATGATGGATGGATGCACTTTTATGATGAACAGATGCACTTTTATGATGGATAGATGCACTTTTAGGATGAACAGATGCACTTTTATGATGAATAGATGCACTTTTATGATGAACAGATGCACTTTTATGATGAATAGATGCACTTTTATGATGGATGGATGCAATTTTATGATGAACAGATGCACTTTTATGATGGATAGATGCACTTTTATGATGGATAGATGCACTTTTATGGACTTCAGAACAGAAACAGCCATTCACTCCCATTATAAAGCTTGGAAGAGCCAGGACATTTTTTAATATAACTGATTGTATTCGTCTGAAAGAAGAATGTCATACACACCTAGGATGACCTGAGGGAGAGTAAATCATGGGATAATTTTAATTTTTGGGTGAACTATGCCTTTGATGAGTTTTCCAGATAATGCTTGGATTAGTTTAAAATGTATACTTTATTTTGTAGAGTTTTAAATAAAAATTTTTTAATTCTGGCTTACTACTTAAGCTCTAACTATATATATATATATATATATATATATATATAATGGTGCTGTCAAATCGATTAATCGCATCTAACATAAAAGTTTGTGTTTATATAATATATGTGTGTATATACAGTATATATTATTATATTTATGCATGTGTGTTTGCGTGTGTGCGTGTCTGTCTGTGTGTATATATATATACAGTATATACACACACATTTTTTATAAACAAACTTGTTAGATGTGATTAATTGATTTGACAGCTCTAATATATAAATAATAAAGGTCTATTTATTATATTAAATATTACAAAGAAATATCAAATAATATTCTAATTAGTTTGATAATACAACAAATTATTAAATCTTTAGTGGTTCTTTGAATTATACCGCGAGTTAGACACAAACAAATCTGTAACCCTTAAAAATACACAAAAGTTTGGGGTCAGTAAGATGTGTTTTAAAATGAATTAATACTTTTATTTATTTTTTATTATTTTTAAACTCATTACTTTGTACTTTCTCTAGTATTGTCACATGCTTGTCTGTTTTGTTGTCATCCTGTTCCATGACACATGTTCCTTTGTTCTAGTTTTCCCACCATTTGTCTGTTGTCATGGTCACCGTCATCATTAGTTCTTTATGTTCCAGCTGTGTGTTATCATCCTCGTTTGTGTTCTCTATTTAAGTTCTATCATTTCAGTCACTCCTGGTCTGGTATTGTATTACGTGGTGTGTACCTACCTGCCTGTTCAAGTGATTAAACTACTTTTTGCACTTCATGCTTCTCCCCTCGTCTTCCTACCTGCACACAGCCCTGACAAGTACATTCTATCAAATAGTCCTGAAGTATCACGGTTTCCACAAAAATATTAATCAGCACAACTGTTTTTATCATTGATAATAATCATACATGTTTCTTGAGCATCAGATCATCATATCAGAATGATTTGTGAAGGATCATGTGACACTGAAGACTGGAGTAATGATGATAAATTCAGCTTTGATCACAGGAATAAATTACACTTTACTATATATTCACATAGAAAACAGTTATTTTACACTGGAATAATATTTCACTATTTTTACTGTATTTTTGATCAAATAAATGCAGCCCTGATGAGCAGGAGAGACTCTTTCAAAAACTTCATGTCAATTAGTTTTTCCTTCAGAAAACGTATCTAGTGAATAAAATGCATGTTTACAGAAAGGATATTACTAATCCAAGTCAGTTAATTGTCCTGCATTATTTCCCCCTTCCTCTGCAGTGACATTTATGAAAACGTTAAGGACAGCAATTGTTCCTATGAGTGACATTTTCATTTGGCTTTAAAGTCGAGATGTTAGGACGTCACTCGCCTGTCCAGAGACTCAAAAATACGACGCGACCGTGGCTTCAAATCTTGAGAGCGCAGCTACTTTAGATGAAAGCGTGTGAAGGGCCTTTCATCTCCAGAGAAAAGGTCACAAATACCCTGGTGCAATGTATCACATGCTGATAGATGTTTTAGATATAAGAAGAACTTGCAAAGACCTTGTTTAAATCTCCAGGTTAGCGGTGCATCTGTGGCGAGATCGTCTTTGAAGCCCAGCGATGGGAACGAGGGCCGATGGCTTCAAACACCAGCAGACGAATCAGCCTGAAAGTTTCCTCAACGCCCAGGGGAGAACGCCATGGCTAGTTCTGTATCGAAAGGGAAAAAAAGAGTCAAATTTGCCAACCACAGACAAATTCCCCTCATGGGGAGGTTGAGGAGGCTGACATTTTTAGATCGCAGGGTCAATAGTAAAGTTAATGAACTTAAAGGGCACCTTAGAAATTTTTTTTTATTTTTTTATTTTTTTTACAGATATGAGCACTCATTTATCATAGACTCCCCATACTTATACTTCATGAAATAATTTTAAGAAAGTGTATCAATGATTCCCAGATATAGATTTATTTGGCTTTTTATGCACCAAATATAGGGAAAAATCTGCATAATTCTGCAGGAATGCATTTGAACACGGTAGGGATAGGGTATCAGCTGATATATGTTCAATTTTAATGTTATTGTTATCGAACCGAAAATGTATTATTTCTTTCAGATGCGCACTGTTCACCATGATGGGTTTGAATTACTTGAAATATGATTGGAATCACTTCAGAAAAGGAAAATACAGTTCAGAGCAACATGTGCAGCGCAAGTCTGTCATATCGGCTACATAAAATCATAATGAGAACATCATAATTGTGTGTTTGGGACATGGCTTTTAATGCGGAGACTTTTGTTTTTGTAATCAGGCTCTCAAATATTATATAAAAATTTGGATTTAGATTTATCGGTTAATATATCGGTTATCGGCTTTTAAATATAAAGAATTATCGGTATCGGCCAACATTTTCATATTGGTGCATCCGTATTTAACGGGACTTAGTAAATGTGAAAAAGATTATACCACAATAAAAATGGTATAAAGAAAATGTTAATAGTTCCTATTGTTTTAGCATTGTTCCTATGTGTGATATTTTCATTTGCCTTTAATATTTATGTCATTCATCATAAACTACCCGTGCTTCATTAAATCATTTTAAGACAGTTTTATCTCTGTTTTTTTTATGCACTTATTTGAAGGAAAACTTAACAGGTAAAAATGTGTTAAACTGGTAAATGTGAAATACATTATACCCCAATGAAAATGGTGAAAATATTATAATATAATTAGGCGAACTACGAAAGCTTGTTTCCGCCACTGAAACTTCTCACATATTCTGGAGTTAGAATCCAGAATATAATCAAGAGATATAAACTTGCGAAAAATAGTCAGAATTGCGAGATATAAACTTGCAATTGCAAGTCCAATTCTGAGGGGGAAAAAGTTGCAAGTTTATCTCACAGTTGTGTGTTATAAATTCAGAATTGTGAGATATAAACTCGCAAGTTGCAATTACATTTTTTATTTTTTATTCTGTGGCAGAATCAAGCTGCCGTAGCGAACAGATATGTATTATACATCAAAACAACTAGCATAACATTAAATACTGGACAAGCAACTTAGGAAAACTCATGGCTTATATAAAGGGCATGCACATGACGTCACCGTTGGCCGGAGTGACTGCGGTTACGTCCACTGAGTGGCAGCATTGGTTTTCAGCGTGAATGCTGCAAAAAACACACAAAACACATCTAAAACGGGAAAGAGCTTTGAGATTGACTGTACAAATAGATTAGACAAGAAATCTGAGGTACATTTTTACAGACTGACGAAAGCTAAAGAGAAGCAAATGGATCGCTGCAATTCACAGAAACAACATGACTCCAGGCAGCAAAACGTGGATTTGCAGTTATCATTTTGTGTCAATATGTTGAATTTTAGGGTAAAATCATACCCTATATATGGTATTGTTATATATTGCATTGACAACCCATCAATTAAATACTTACCATCTTATATTCTGCATAATTGGATGATTTTAAATAAACACTGACAACAACTATAGGGCAGGACAATGTGAAACTATATATATATATATAACATTGATATAAGATCACCCGGATTTAGACCTACCTACCTACCGTTCACAGGCAAGTTTGCTTTATGTATTTCCCGGCGTCGAAATCAGGCTCATATAAATGTCAGGAAACACGATTTCTGGCTGCATGTTAATATTCATGGATCACTGGATCTTTGGTTAGTTGTAAGGAACACTATATCTAATCCAACCTTAAGTTTAAACTGATAATCGTTTGTTTTACTCGTGTTTTCGCAGTTTCCGCCATAGACTGTAAAAAAGATGGACGATGCACCTTCACTCTCTTCCATTGAGGTAAGTGTCCAAATATGAGTCTGTGCAGTAGTGAGTGCGAAGTGGAGCCGCGATATCAAGGTCCCGCCCACACTCCTGCCTCACCAATCACACGCCCTGAACTTTTTGTGAAATAAACAGTTGTGGAAATGTAGAACTTAATGTTAAAGCTCCAATCTCCTCCCGAAGTTCCCGGAAAAAGTCTGTTGGTTCCTCAGTGACTACTTCGCTCAGAGAAGCTGTCAATCACAGCTGTCAATCATAACCTCACACCCCCGTTCTTATAGCATCAAATAACTAAAACCAAACTTATTTGAAGAACGAACACTTGAACTAACATCAGCGTGATAAAAACTGCCTAAAATGACAGAAACCAACTTAGGAAAACATTTACTTGAAGTGTAATTTGATTGTTTAGTTTGTCTATGTCCCATTACATTACATGGAGAGGGCGGGGTTTATGACCTATACTGCATCCAGCCACCTGGGGGCGATCAAGACGCTTTGGCTTTACTTTTCAGGACTTGTGTGGCACGCTTGGTTTCCCCTATTAACTCTAGTCATGCAGCAGCTCTTCTGCCACTCAGAACGACTAAAGGGGGCGTGTTCCGGCAGGAAAGTGACGTCAATGCATACCCTCTATACAAAGGGAGCTAAATGAAACCCAGGTGAAACTAATCAGTAACTATGGGAACAAACTGGCACACACTAGAAAACTAGGTCAATTATGTTTACATTTAGAATAGGGAGGGAATAGAGGAACATTTTATTTATTTTTTTTAAAGATGAGGTTAAGTGCTCACGGAAGAGATGAGTTTTCAGTTTAACAGGCAAACAGCAACATGGAAAACCAAACTAAACACCATGAAACTATAGTCGTGTTTAGCTGTAAACGTAAAGATTTTGTATCATATCGGCGTTTCGTCCAGATGGATCCGGCATTTTGGGAGCCTGAAACCGCTATTTTTTGAAACCGGGTCCCAGAGTGGATAAATCTGAAAACGACACCCTTGTGTTTTCGTGTGTACAGCCAATCCGTATATTTTGTGAAACGATGATGTCATCACCCCACGCCAACCTCCTGCGGTCTCTCTTGAATCCAACACGGAAGTGACTTAAACTGCAATTCATCGACTGTCCACTAGGGCTCCAAAAGGGAGTCAAATCTGTATCTCCCCCATGTTAAAATGGGCAACTTTACAGTAGAAAAAAGTATGTTTACAGCCTGGTACAAAAAGTGGTTTTGGTCTATACAGCTAATTTTGCCCTTAATGACAACTGTGAGAGTGGTGAATTTTTTTTTATAACTCATCCATTTAAATTATATTAAGCCTTAAAGTTCTGCATAATTAAGGCCGTGCGCCACTTGAGTGAAAGGTGGATTGCCACTATGGTCGAGCTAGGTGGGCGTGGTTTCAGCAACCAGGCACCTCAGCCACACCCACGTCCCGCCTCTTTGCCCATTTTCAGTTATCCGGGAGTGACGCGCGGTGATGCGCTGCCAGGATGGCAACGGCCCACTTTAGGCTTCAAAAACGCTCTTCAGAAACCTACGGGTGACGTCATGGACACTACGTCCATCTTTTTTTTTTTACAGTCTATGGTCTCGACCCTAGTCAGAGACGTATGCGCATGCTCCAAGTCTTCTTCTCCGTTTTTAGTGTATCTCTGTGGCAGAATTACAGCACCACATACTGGTCTGGCATGTATACTACATCGTTTTGAGTCAGTTTCAGTGGTTTCGTGTGTATGCAGATATTTCTTGAGACAACGCCGTGTTTATGGAAGAAGGTGGGAAAAAAAAGATCGGATAGAGAAAGCTCTGGCTTCATGTGGATGTGGCCTATGATTTCAGAGATCTGATGCCACATGGAAAACTTTGGAAAATATGACTGACATGAAAAAAAGGTATCCTAGAAGTTGCATAAAGCCAGGGAATTTTTCCAACATGCAGAATAACCTCCCCTCCTCGTAACAATGTATTTACTCCCCTGTCAGTCACTCCATGTGTGCATGCAGTAGCACATACAGCAAATCCATAGACTGGAGTGAGCGAGTGTGACCGTAAACCAGATGCACGAATTCACGGCGCATTCCCGGCGTTCCCGGGGGAGGCGCAGGGATTACGGAATCCTATATCTCTCAAGGACACTCGCTCAGGTGAGCTGTGGTATACTATCACTGCCTGCTCTGTCTGTCCTACGGTTCCCATAATCCCCTGTGTGCCTAATTTAATCCCATACGCCCCCCCACACACCTCCCACGGCCCGCGAAAATCCCGGGCTTTAGTGTGTGTGACGAGACATAAGGAGACGGTACCCTACGAAATCCTGCTGCAACACACACATATATACGCACATACAGAAGGGATTATTAATATGTGTGTTAATATGATTTACTTGAAACGCTTTGGGTGTTTATCCATCTTATTTTCAATGCGGAAGTAAGCTGTTTTGTACAGCTAAAATAACGGACCATTTTCACACACTGTGATGACGTGTTGTAAAGGTGCTGTTTGTAAGTTTTTGACTGTACTAAAGCATAAAAATCCCATCATATGTTTGCAGATATTTAGGAAACATGCTTAGTTCACATACTCGTTTCTCAGAAACACAAAGCTACGGTCAGTTATTTTACTTTGAAATGTGCGTTCCGTGTTTTTGTTTTGGTCTGTGCAATGCCGCACGTTGCCAGTTTACCCAATAGTATTTCGACACCACAGGTTGCCAGTTGGCGGAAAACACCACGTATTGTTGCCATGGAAGCCAGCAATCAAACTGGGTCAGAGATCGCAGATTCTAACCGACCTAAAAAAGCCTCGGCATCCATTTAAAATCTCTATGAACGGAAGCACATTAAAACACAGATAAATCAACTCATCAACTTACAGTGTGTAAATCTCCTCGCCTTCCATTGTCAGTCGCGCTCGTTCCTGTTGCGTGTCCTCAAACTGGCAACCCGCGTGAGCGTCGAGTCTGAGGAGGCGGGGCAAACTACATTTTTAATTTGGACTGCAGTACCCATTTCAACCACTAGCTGTCATTCCTACATACAGCACCTTTAACAGTCATCAACATCGTAAATCCTGCAATTTTCCTTTTAATGTATGTACATTTATAACCATATACTTTGTATTATATTACCTTTTGTATCAAATTATAAAAAACTAATGGAGTCTTCTGACTGCCGTTATTAATCTAATTAATTTTATTTCTCTTTTTGAAAGTTTTGAAAACACTATTGTGTTTTCCTTTTGTTATCTGAGTAAATGGGAACACAAAAAAATATATTTCAAAGGCACAAAATGTAAGATTTTTGGATTAAAATATCCAAAAACCACTAGAACAGTGTTATATATTTTGTTGATTTGTGTACTTACATTATCCCAAATGTTTCCAAGAATGTTTAAATCCAGAGAAATAAGCAATTTTAACCAGGACACGGGCCATGTCCGTGACATCATACCCGCGTTACCCTCGATTTCCGGTTTTATTTTGTGGAACCATGGAAACACCAAAGACGCTTTAATATATTATGTTTTATTACACAGAAAACTAATTATTGTACAGTAATACAGCATTTTCTCCATCATACAATATGTTTTAAAATGAATTGCATGCCATTTAGCAACACAAGCCATCCAGCATTTATTAATATGATATTCTAATATGGATTGAGACTAATAAGTGTCTCATCGCAGCCACGGAGTGAACGTACAGATTAACGTTATAACATCATTTTCAACACACTCAAATGTATCTAATATGATAAAACAGCGCTGCATTACTCCACATACGCTTGACCGGAAGAAGTGGAAGCACAGGCTGTGTCATAATAAAAGCTCCGGTGCTGTCGAGCCGTGTGTCACGCTCGTCTCTCATTAGCAATCGCTCCAGCGGCGTCGTTCAGCTCCCACAACACTCGGTCCTGCTCTGCTTCATACTACAATAACGTTAATAATCTCATCCATGATTTCTGTCCGAGTTCCGTCCTGATTCTTTTCTACCGGCTGTAAGGTGAAGACCACAACTCCCAAGATTCCATGCCCAATCTCGGCGTCATCAAGCTACGCCTTTGTTTTGAATAGGCGACCTCTAGCGGCGAAAACTACATAGTGTGCCTTTAATGTAGACTATTGAACGTTTCAATAGTAACATTTACTATTGAACGTTACACAACTATGTAATCAGGCGCTAAAAATACTACCCATTAAAAGTCTGTTCAACCAATGGGATCAATCGGGGTCCTAAAGGAGACCCAATTCCTGGGGGGGACTCGATTTCTCATGACACCGGAAATTTGAAAAGGGTCCACTCCGGAAGCCCGACACATTAAATTTACAAATGGCTCTTATGTAAAAAAAAAATAAGGTGGATATGATATAGATATAGTGTAAAATCAGGGGTTTCATATAAGAAAAAACTATTAAAGAGACAACTATCTAGAGGCAATGAATGAATAGGCTATATAAATGAATATCTGTATTCATCTGTATCTATAGACCTTATTCACAGCAGCGCCATCTTTAATTTTTAACGGGAATGAAAGCTAGGCTGTGAGGGATACACGTGTGTTTTTTGGATTGTTCTGCTGAGGAAACAGCGAAAATATCTTTCCAAGGAATTTCAGCAGACAAAAAAACTCCAGACATTGGTAAATTCATCACGATTCGATACGATATTTATCCTCATAGCCAGCGATACGATATTTTCCCATACCTCAAAGAGTTCTGCGATACGATTAAGATACGATTCGATTCAGGGGTATATCGATCAATATTTCGATATTATGATATTATGTGCCTATTTTACACAACCAGTTTCATTTTTATTAACTCTTTATTAACTATTAATTTCAAAATTTCACATCCTGCACCCGGGGACATCCACAAATAAAACATTCATCTACTGAAGCACAAAAATAAGTAAAAGAAGACTCAATTCAGTGGCCTATTTGTGCGCTGTTTGAGATGAGCACGCCCTGCTTTATGCAAAGCTTTAAACACGAGCAAATGATAAACTTTTGTGAAGATTCAGCACTGGCCTGATTGGGACACTGACCGTTCCATCGACTGGTCCGAGCGTCTTTCACAAGCTCTGAAAGGTAATTTAAACTATAAAAAATAAAAAATAAAGAATGCATGCGTTGGCGATAATACACAGACTGACATTGTGTGAAAATGTGGAGAGTGTTAAAACAATGTGCCTCTTAAATATATAAATAGCCTACAGGTAACGATTTTTAACGTGTTGCATCGATGCATCATATCGTTAGACATTAGATCGATGTATCGATCTATATCGATGTATTGTTACACCCCTAAAAAATTAGGTGATGTAGGAGCTTTTTATACAGCTTTTTACAGCGGATGCCATTGAAAACACAGGCTCGCTTTCATACCTGTCATGGCGCTGCTCTAAATAAGGTCTATTAAACCACATTGTATTATGATAAAAACCACTCACACCCTAACACAACATAAACCACCTAGCAATGCCCTATAAGCCCCCTATAGCAACATAATAGCACAATAAATTCATGTTTTGTTTATTTGTGCATATGTATAACATACTACTGATGCTCAGAGCACTGAAATGCTTTTACTGCGACGGTGTGGTAAAACACCACATTATCCTCTTCAATAGATTACACACAAACACCGGAGGGGAGGACGAGGTTCAGGTTTGATCATATTACGTTCTGTGTTCTGTAGGCCCACTCATGATTGATAACCGGGCCCAGACGTGGTCGGGTCTGCGTTATCTACTCAAGCTTTATTTAATGCAATGAATAGTTTTAAAGCCCTCAGATTGTGTAAAAAACTGATTACAGAGACCTGACACTGATTTGCACAGGAGAGCATGAAAGGTTAAAGAATGCATAATTGAAAAGTGAGATCTGAAAATCTTGAGAATGTGAAAGTTCAAAAGGTGGCCTTCAAAGCCCTCATATGGAAATACTTTTTTTCCAAAAGAGCAAACGGTGGCGACTGGGTAAAATGTGAAGCGTATTGATTGGTCAATGCGTTTTGTTGCTCCCACATTATGACCAGTGGCATTTACCAGCTAATTTCTGCAGTTAAAGTAAAGTTTGAAGCTCTCACTCATATACACTTTTTTAAATCACTGTACTTTTTTCCCTAAAGAGCACTTATGGTGTTAAAAAGGGTCATAGTTTACTTTTATGGCCATTTTTCCGTTTCTCAATATTAAATGGCATTTACAATCCATTTTAACACCACAAAATATCACAATAAATAGTCAAATCAATTGCTTATACTCACTAGTACTGTTGTTTTCCCTCCAAAATGATGTCACTTCCTGGATGATGATGTCAATGAGGGAGTGGCTTTTGTTTTTTAATATTAAATGGCATATATAATCCATTTTAACACCACAAAATAGAGTAAATAGTCAAATCCCTTGCTTATTTAGAATATAAATATATGCTCGTAATCTACGAAAGCATTTGGTAGGGATTAAAGTGCACGCCACTGCTTAAACTTTATTCATTAGAACGTGATTGTTTACAAAAATGACAGTTGAAAAAGATGGAAATAAAGAGCTAAATGTAATCATGAAGTTAGTATCAATGCACCGATATGAACATTTTGGCCGATACCAATAATTCTTAATATTTGAAAGCCAATAACCGATATATTGGCCGATAAATCTAAATCCAAATTTTTATATAATTTTTGAGAGCCACAAAGTTGGGAGCATGAAATTGTCCAAAATGTCTTGGTATGCTGAAGCATTAAGAGTTCCTTTCACTGGAACTAAGGGGCCGAGCCCAACCCCTGAAAAACAACCCCACACCATAATCCCCCCTCCACCAAACTTTACACTTGGCTCAATGCAGTCAGGCAAGTCCCGTTCTCCTGGCAACCGCCAAACCCAGACTCGTCCATGGGATTGCCAGACAGAGAAGCGAGATTGGTCACTCCAGAGAACACGTCTCACTGCTCTAGAGTCCAGTGGCGGCGTGCTTTACCCCACTGCATCCCACGTTTTGCATTGCACTTGGTGATGTAAGGCTTGGATGAGCTGCTCGGCCATGGAAACGCATTCCATGAAGCTCTCTACACACTGTTCTTGAGCTAATCTGAAGGCCACACAAAGTTTGGAGGTCTATAGCTATTGACTCTGCAGAAAGTTGGCGACTTCTGCGCATTGTGACCCTCAGCATGCGCTGACCCCGCTCTGTGATTTCACGTGGCCTACCACTTCGTGGCTGAGTTGTTGTTGTTCCCAATTGCTTCCACTTTGTTATAATACCACTAAAAGTTGAGCGTGGAATATTTAGTAGTAAGGAAATTTCAGGAACGGACTTATTGCACAGGTGGCAACCTATCACGGTACCACGCTTGAGTTCACTGAGCTCCTGAGAGCGACCCATTAATGTTTGTAGAAGCGTCTGCATGCCTAGTGCTTGATTTATACACCTGTGGTTGGAACACCTGAATTCAATAATTTAGAGGGGTGTTTCAATACTTTTGGCAATATGGCATCCCTAACACAAACCAACTAACACCACAAAATATCAGAGTAAATAGTCAAATCCATTGCTTATACTCACTAGTACTGTTGTTTTCCCTCCAAAATGATGTCACTTCCTGGACGATGATGTCATTGAAGGAGTGGCATTTGTTTTTTAATAGCATTTACAAAAGACTAACAAAATCTATAAATAAATTATCAGTTAAAACAATATTCCCAAGATTTTTATTTTATTTTAAATATTTATACAAAACAAATAGAATATTTCTTAATTGTCATAAAAATGGCAACATCTTAAATCATATAGTGATTGGAAATATTTAATTAACAATTATATTGAAAAAAAAAAAAAGTAAGTTTAATATTTTATCCAGTCATATTTGACAGGGATATTCTATGTGAACCTGGAATAATTCCTGATCATTTTCAGTGGATGTGTGTCTGAGAGCAGCAGGAGGCTGTGGCGTTCCTGGCTGCAGTCGTTCATTGTTTCAGCGATTGTGCTTCCTGTTGAGGCTGCGAGGGCTTCTGTCCGGCCCGGCTGGCTCTGCAGTAATTTTAGGGTGTTTGGGTCTGGTTGTCTTGTGATAAAGGATCAAAGTTGACCATTGCCCAGCACTAAACGTCGTGTTAGCAACACATGTCAACAGACGACATTTACAACCAGCGTTTCCTCCCGAGGAGGAAGTGTACAGCGCTCTGCTGCCATTACAACAGATACCATATCTCTTTATCCAGCCGTTCACAGCACTGTTCGATGAGTTGAAGAAAAGGAAATTTCACCAATGGCTCAGGAGCAATAAAAGCAATGAATTATTTCAAATAAACCACTTAATTCTTTAGAGCTGCATTCAGTTTTTTTTTAATGTTCAGAAATGCTCAGATTATGTTATTTTTGTATGTGGAAATTCTGCATGCATGCAATGACCTTGCTAAAATATGCAATATATCGGGATAGTGGGGTAAGATGAGCCACTTATTTTTTATTTATTTTTTTTTACTTATGTGGTCCTCAAGATAAGAGAAAATGAGGCAGAAGTACAATGAAAGTAATTTCAGAATGTTTCCTATCATGTTAAATGTTCAGAATACATCTATGACAAATGGTTCTAAAAATATGGCTTCTTATAAAAAAAAGTGTTCCTGTGGCTTAATTTGCCCCAGGTTAGGGGTAAATTGATCCGAGTCAGTGGGTAAGTTGCACCATCTGGGTTCAAACTGACCATCTAACTGAATCTGAATCAAACCCAGGTGACATTGTAAAAGATAATTTACCTATTTTAAAAACGAATTTAATAATCCAATTTCCTTTTACAAATCGTTGTATTTCTTTTCCTAAAGCTAACTTAAACAACATAAAACCAAGCAAATGAAGTTGAAATTTCAATATCTTTAATTGTTTGCATTTCTGAAACAATATGTTGAACACCAAAGTTGTAACCTTCCCAAAAACAGCCTAAACAGAGGGTCTGTTGAGTAAAATTAAATAAAGAAAATGAATTAGAATGAATGAATAAATGTTACTGAAACTAATAATCATTTTAGTCAAAAGGTTCTTGGCATGGTAGTTTTTCTGCAATGTCAAACATTGCATTATAGGGACTACAGATGGAAAGATATACTGTATATGATTAAGCATCTTCTGGTTATTATCAGAAAAGGATTTGGTGTATACTTATTGTAAAAAATAAAAAATAAATAAACTAAACCAGTTGCGTAATATTACATTGAAATTATACCAGTTTATACTTCAGAGATTTAACTTAACTACAGTGCCTGATGATGGGGTAAGTTAAAATGTTGGCTCAATTTACCCCACAGCATTTGGCTCACTTTGCCCCATAACTGCCATTTTGGACAACATTTTCTAGCTAACCAATATAGGCTAATATTTAGCTAACTGATTTGCATGGTTTTATACATTGCTAAATCACCAATATGGGTCATAAATATTTTTAGACCTGGATAAATTTGCTTTTATGTAACAGTTATACGACAATTTTACTTTTACAAGCCAAAAACAGTTTTTTTTAATTAAATGCCTTCCACTCCTCCCATTTGATTCTCCTTTTCACAGCCTGGCAGAAATGAGGGGTGATTCCAAAATATACTGCCAAGATAAAGGGGTGGGTCAGCTTACCCACTGGCTCATCTTACCCTGCTCTCCTCCTACAACCAGATCACTCTATTTGAGAGCCAAATCCCATAATACAATGCTCTCAATTTGATAAATAAACCAGACGTGATAACAACTATTATTTGATCAAGTGGCGTATAAGGACTTTTCTTATTTTTGCACATTTTACAATTTGAATAAAAACAAATTGAAATATAAAAAATATTGGATGCTATTTTCCAAAGTAAACATGCAACATAGGGAGTATATATTAAACCTTTGCATACTTGTTTATAAACATTTCAATGTTGCGAAAAGTTTCACATTCACATTTGCGTTGGTAACAGTGTATATCATGTGATATGCAGTTGCTATTTCAGAAATTATAACATTACTAAGATGCTAACTGGATGTCGAATTAAACATGCAACATGAAGTCATGTGACAACAATAAAGCATACTACAGTTTGATGCGTCCTGATTTGCGTACTTATTTACTATGCAGTTTTATAGTATAAATAGTGAAAAAAGAAATAGTTAAACTTGATGTTGCACACTTCATGCACTCAAATTTTGCAGTTTTCTTCCGGGAATGAACGGGTCACAATATTCCTCATTTAAATAATTAATACGCAGAATAAAGGGGCGGGGCCTGGTTGAGTTAGTTAATAGTGTGTTGAAACTCCCGGTTATGGTAAGGGGCGGGACATTTCCCAAACACATTGGAAGCGCTTGACCAATCACAACAGACTGCTCCAGCCGACCAATCAGAGCACAGTGTGCTTTTCATAGGGAGGGGCTTCATAGCAGAGATGTTCACAAGTCCTTCATCTGGAGTCCGAGTCAAGTCTGGATTCTTTATCACTGGAGTCCGAGTGAAGTCTGAAGTCTTTTGTCACGAGTCCGAGTCGACAAAAAATTTTTTTTTTTTAGAATTTAGACAAAATATATTACCTTTTTATCATCTGTTTTGTTTGTAATAAAGGTCCTAAGATGTAAGGGATACATCCAGCCTGTTATATAATGTAAAATAAAAAACAATTGTCCTGGCAACAAGACGAGTAGTAATTTTCAATACAGTCGCTGAATGGACACAAAATGGCGCCAGTCACGTTTGTTATACAACATCGTTATTGATGACAGACATTATCAGAAAATATCAAACCTCTGAACGTTTCTAGTTGTTTCTAGTCAATAGAAAACTGTACTCATGCTGATTGCGATACGTTAAAATATGCGCTTTAAGTAATAAATGGATTAACATATTTCTATCTCTCTCTCGTAGACACACATTAAGAGAGAGAAAAGCTGCGAAAAGATTGATAAAAGTAAAACGTAGTGCTAGGTTTAAAGGTTAGATTTGATTCATGTTTTAACAGGCTAGCAATCCAAAAGAGCCACCCAGCTACACCACAGTAAAACAGCGAGCTGTGTGTGTTAATGTCACTAACCTTTGTGGATGCGATGTCTAATAAAATGACGTTCCGGTGTCTTTAATTGTTTTCCACACATTCCTTGCATCCAGCCGATCTGATATGGTAATACATCCAAATGTGAGAACATATGGCACGATGGATCCTGTCATGGGACTCTTATGACATTTCGGAGTTTACGCGCATTACACGGACATCCGTAATCATATTTTATGACAAGGGTCCGATCTACCATGTCACGTACATGTGAAGCAGATATTATAACATTCAAACATTTTTTCTCTTTTTTCATTTACGATAGATAAGGATTAAAGACTTGAGTTGTTTTTAAAATATTCACGAGTCTTTTTTTGTCGAGTCGAGTCAAGTCTGAAGTCATTTCAGGTCGAGTCCCGAGTCAAGTCTGAAGTCTCATAAAATGCGACTCGAGTCCGAGTCACTAACTCGTGTGCCCATCTCTGCTTCATAGAGACAGGAACTAAGCAGAGCGTTACTGACAGACTGGGAAGAGAGAGCCGCAACAATGGAGAATATGGGGAAATAATCAACATTCAAGCAGGAAAACCTGCTCTAGTAGAGCAAAAACAACATCAAGAGCATAATAAGTCCTCTTTAAGGGCCTCGTCCTGTGTCTGTGGTCAGTGTCGTGTTGTGCCAGGCCTGAAGTCACAGTAAGCTTGAATTTGTCACTGTCTTCACTCGAGCACTTGGATATATCCCCCCGAACCCCCGGCCTCCTGTTCCGCACCGCTTTGGCAGGAACAGATCTCCTCACAGGCCTGAAAATGCTTCATGGGAATTATGGCTGAGGCTATTACAGTTTGTTCTTCCAAATGTACTGAGGGGCTGATGGTCTGGGCAAAGTGCTCCATCTTGGATTGACTGTGCATCTGTGCTCTCAGAAACAAAATGAGAGTGAAAAGCGTTGGTCAGCACGGGTCTTCGTCCCATCTGTCCGTTCCGCTGATGAAGAGAGGTAGAAAAACTGCAAAACTCTGTGGTTTTTGCAGCCCAAAGCAAGAAAAGAATCCATATGCATCATTTTAAAACATTAATTGTTCAGTTATCTTATCGCTTCTGTTGCTTTACCAGCTAAAAAAGAGGCAGAGTATTTTTTCTCATATTAAAATACTACAGCATAAACTGTGCTTTCATTAAACATGATAATTTTACTCAAGGGTGACCATTTCTATATCACTTAAAACTGTTTTCCAATAAGTGGCAATGTTTGGCCCCTTAAATTGATTTCATTTCCAGGGGCATTTTCACACTTATAAGGGCAACTTTACCAATGAAATGAAATCAATATCAGTTAAATCCATCTTTGCACTTCAGATGTGGCACAGAAGTTGTATCCAAAGTGGCATTTGAGGTATTTGCACAGACTGTTTAATGAAGCTCAGAGATGCCATTGCATACATAATGTTATGAAATTGATGGTTTAAATATAAAATATATTGAATATACAAATATGAAATTAAAGTATACTTTAATTATGAAGGTAGGTGTCAACAATTCACTGTCTATTAATGAATGTGTGATTGACTGATTTATTGATTGAGTGATTCATTAATTCAGCCGAAATGTAGCAAGTGAATGTCTTTATGAATAAGTCATTGAATCATTGACTCAACCGATTTGTTCAAAAACTCTGAATCATTTAAGAACAAAACTTTGTTGATCGCTGCTGTGACTCTATTTTGATCTATTTTCGTTTTACTATTTTAGTCCGTACTAAAACGTACTCTACTCGATAACTTAAACATAGCTGATTTTTAAAAACGTATTTATTAGTTATATACCAATGGATAAAGTATAAAATAGTGATGAGATGACTCAGGTTTCTGCAAGTGACTCTCTTTACGAATAAGTCATTGAATCATTGACTCACCTGATTTGTTTGAAAACTCTGAATCGTTTTAAGAACAAAACTTTTTTGGCAATTGGTTCTTCTGTGACTCCATTTTGAACTATTTTCGTTAGTGGAAATACTAAAATGTACGTCATTCGATAACTTAAACATAGCTTATTAATTATATACCAATGGATAAAGTATAAAATAGTGATGAGATGATCATAAAATGGGGACTTTGTTAGTTTGCCAGCTGGGCAAATTCATGTTACCAACTGAACCTGCGAAATCTGCATTGGGAAATCCTGTGGATTCCTAGATTTAGCTGGATTTCACCTGCGAAAATTTCCCAAACAACAGTAAATGCGACCGCACCTTAATGCTGTGAGTTTGTTGGACAAAACTTGCACCTTTAAGATCAGGGCATTTACTCAGGTTTCTGCAAGTGACTGTCTTTATGAGTAAGTCATTGAATCATTGACTCACCCGATTTGTTCAAAAACTCTGAATCATTCAAGAACGAAGCTTTGTTGATCGCAGAGGCAATGGTTCTGCTGTGACTATTTTGAAATATTTTCGTTTAACTATGTTAGTCCATACTAAAATGTATGTCACTTGATAACTTTAAAAAAAAAAAAACGTATTAATTAATTATATACCATTGGATAAAGTGTAAAATAGTGACGAGATGATCATAAAATGAGGACTTTGTTGGTTGGTCAATTGGGCAAATTCAGGTGAATAACTGAACCTGCAAAATCTGCATAGAGAAATTCCCGATCCTGTGGATTCCTAGAAATAGCTGGATTTCGCCATGAAAATTCGCAGAGCAATGGTAAATGAGAGTTTGTTGGCAAAAAACTGCACCTTTAAGATCAGGGAATTTACTCAGGTTTCTGCAAGTGACTGTCTTTATGAATAAGTCATTGAATCATTGACTCACCCAATTTGTTCAATTGTTGATCTCTGAGGCAATGGTTCTGCTGTGACTCTATTTTAAGGCCATACTAAAATGTACATCACTCGATATTAACTTAAAGCTGCAATCCGTAACTTTTTTTGGTTAAGTCCAACTGAGCAAGTCCATAACCAGCCAGTGTTCAAAACGATCTCCTTACCATAGCCCGATTCACAACGGTAAGCTTGTAATAATGTGTTATAATTTGAGTGGTACTGGTGGATTTCCACGGGAAATTCGAGCATGCCGCCGTTCGTCTTTGCATCATTACGTCACGTCTGCGTACATAAAGGAGTCCGGCTAGTAGTAGTAGCGCATGTGAGGATGCTGCAGGTGGCGGATCATTTATAGCCTTTTCTCACAGCAGATGGAATAATTAAACGTGTCATTTTGATGGCAGATTGTAATCCAGAAAGGTCCAAACGACAATCATCAGTGACGACTGGAGATTCACCCGTAGTCAAAAGCAAAAGATTAGATTGTACGGAAACTGAAATCTACAGGTAACGCTAATACACACTAAAAACACATAGTCACGCAATGCTGATGTTAACATTAACAATTTGAGAACAAAGTATAACAATAATAATAATTTGCATGGTTTGATGTGATGTGAGCTAAGCGATCGTTAGATTTAAATCACCGTTGGAAGCGCGATTTATTGTAATGCTTTTTTTCCCTCAGTTGTTCAGAGCAAAAGTGGCAGACATGTTACTTACTTGTTCAGATGACATTTTCCGGAGAAACTTCATACTTCCAAGACGTAGAATCTGTGATTCTGAAGTACAGTATCCACACCGGTGCTGAGGAGCCGTGCCGATGCACAACCCACGTAAAGATGATAATTCCACAAATAACTGCAATTGCAGGTTTCAAACAGAGATGGCGACAAAGACGCAAAACTTATGGACTGCAGCTTTAAACACAGATGATTTTTTTAATAACTTGTTTATTAATTATATACCATTGGATAAAGTATAAAATAGTGATGAGATGATCATAAAATGAGGACTTTGTTGGTTGGTCAATTGAGCAAATTCATGTGACCAGCTGAACCTGCGAAATCTGCATAGAGAAATTTAAGAGGCCGTTTACATGATACCGTTTAACTAAAAACGGAAAACTTTTTATGCATTTTGGCCGTTCATTTACACAACAATGGCGTTTTGGGGGCCTAAAAATGCAAACTTTTGAAAACAGGTTTTAAAGTGTACGTTTTTGAAAACGATACCGCTATCGTCTCCGTGTAAACAACAAAAAAACGCGAATCTGTGAAAACGGTGACGTCATGCACATTGCGTGTTCAGTCTATAGGCGTGTAGTGTTTCTTTACAAAGTGACCGCCATCTACTGGCCTTGCAGCAGAATACACCGTTTTTAGTCGTTTTCGCGGATCCGTGTGTACGGGGATCGTTTTGACCACACTGTCGTCTGTACGCGAAAAACGCAAAGGAAAAATGTTTCTGCTTTTAGTACATCGTTGTCTTGTAAACTTACCCATAATCCCTCGTGCGAAATTCCAAGTCCAGTGGATTCCTAGAAATAGATGGATTTCGTCCACGAAAATTCGCCGAACAACGGTAAATGCGACCGCACCTTAACACTGAGTTTGTAGGCCAAAAATGCCACCTTTAAGATCAGGGCATTTACTCATATTTTGCAAAACATGACAATTCAAATGTACACATGAAGCTGCCCGCCTTATCAGTGTGAGAATGAGTTTTTCCTGCAGTATTTAACTTCGCTCGGCCCTTGCCGTTCTTGACATCTCAATGGTTGAAGCTCTTGGCTGGTAATTCCTGGAAGTTCGCCACCGAAAGCAATCGCGAGCGTGAGAGGATCTGTTTTTGTGTAACAGTTCTCAACCTTATCGTTCCACTCCAAGTGTGAAGGAGCAGCTCGAGTGTCATAATCTCCCACCGCAGCCTGTTTATCCACTTCCTGTTTAGTTTAGACAAGAGGGACGAGTCTTTGTAGAACTGGCATCTGGAAAGGACCAAACTGTAAATCCTAAAGCTAATCTAACTCATAAGCACAGAAGCTCAAGACAAAGGAGGGATTGCAGAATAAACTATAATGACGGTTTAAGACTTTCCTTAAAACTGGGAGAAATTTCTTATTTTTATATTAACCATCTGTTCCAAATCTAGTGAGCTGCCACACAGATTCTCAACGTGAAGGATGTTCAAAAATGCAGTCAGCACAATTATTTTTGCCTTCTCAGACACTTCAAATTCATTGCAAATATTATGCATGGATAAGGCAATCCCAGAATGCATTACGAGTTTGGTGAAAAAAAAAAAAAAATGTAGGGAAATGTATATTTTACATTATAAAATATATTAAGGTTACACTTTATTTTAAGGTGTCATTGTTACAGTGTAATTATATATTTAAGTACTGAGTGATATGAATTAACTACATGTACTTACTATAGGATTAGGGTTTGGTTGAGGGTTAGTTGCATGTAATTATGCATAATTTACTGTTATTACTATGGTAAGTACATGTTATATATGCAACAAGGACACTGTAAAATAAAGTGTTACCTATATTTATTATAATATCAATATAAAAAAGTATTTTACTCAACATTTCTCTATATACTGTAAAAAATATATGATCAATAAGTTATGACAACATGTTTTTACATTGCTTTAACTCATCAAAATAAGTTAAGCAATTTTCAACTTTTTTAAGTTATACAAGATTCAGCTCAAATCTGTAATTTAAGTTGAAATGACTTAAACATTCAAGTTGATTGTACTTAATTTAAATAGTGTATTGTCCATTTTATTTTAGAAATTGATTAAATACAATTTATAATTGTGTATATTTTGCTCAGTATTTGTGTATATTGTGATTTGTCCAAAATATTTTATTTATAATACATTTCGAGATTCATGCATCATTTTGCATGCATTTTTTTCACCAAACAGATGTAAAATGTCCGAGTGTCATGCACACAAACGACTCAATGATTTGCTTCCTCTCAAAAAACTAATTTTAATTAAAACAAAAATGTTGAATCATTAACAAGTTTATAAAACAGTGATTTAGTTACATAAATAAATTGATATCGGTGTATCAAATCTTAAATTCAACTTCATGAGAATGTTGACACGGGTGAAGAAGTACAATCGTTTACCTTGTATAATAAATAAAATGGAGAGAAAAAAAAGAGATATTTCTGTTTCTAAACGAACAAAAAGTAAAAGAAAAGAAAAAGAGCTACAGACATACCTCTAAGGAAGGGGACACTCGACAACGTTTTTGCACCAAAAACATAGGAAACCTGCTTTTAAAGCACAGAATACAGAACCATTCAGCTAAAATTAAAGACAGTTGTAACCAAAGTCGGTTGGCTTTCATTTTTAACGAACAAGTTTGGTAGTTAGAACTCCAGTTTGGTTATTTTAAAGCGTTAAGACAAGGCAAGAAAGAAGGCTGTTTTCGTTTCGTTGAGGAATCCTATAGGAACGACAAAACATAAAAAAAAACAAAAAGCGTTTGAACAGTCAGACCTACACAGCAACTTTCTGTCTTGCACAAAGTTAAGATGTCAGCAGATAGGCATGTACATGTTATTGTGCATAAAAATGGAGTTTCGTCGTGACTCGATTATTGTGGAAAGAAACAAGAGCGTCAGGCCAATCGCTCGGCATGTTTGCGTTAACATCGATACGGTTGGATCTACATTTCTAGGCGTTTTTTGAGGCACGTGGGCCTGCGTTTCTTGCATTCCCAATTCTTAATGCTAAGGCTTGCTGCTCTGGTTCACTGGGTGTCCGTCCAAACCACCGGTGTGGCACACAGGTTCACTGCCCGATCCCAGCCCCGACAGCACGGCCGTGTTCGGAAAGGCACGCTAGCGTACTGGTACTGCGGCTGCAGTGTGTAGTATGGATACTGTGCAATGCAGAGTAAATGTGAATCAAACATGCGCCATAGCCTCCCGTTCCGAACACAGCCCGAGGCTCGCGTTTAGTCCCTCTGATATGTTTGATTTCAGACCAAGGTACTGCAGCTTCAAGTATTTTTGCATTACATAGAATATTCTTTTTATAAATTAGTTAACGTATACATTTTTTCAATATTCAGACATATACTATCATATATACAGTACAATAAATGCTCTCATTCTTTCATGACCATTTTTTTCTTCTTTTTTTCCTTTTTTTCAAAGAGAATCCCTGAGATGTATGTCGACAGTCGCTAAGTTTCCACAAGCGCAAGCACAATGGGGTTGAAGCGTGTGTGTGTGTGTGTGTGTGTGACATGCTTTTGGACGAAACAGCACTGCAATTAGCCTGGTGAACTGAAAAGTAATTCAAAACAAAATGGAGACGTGTTTTTGTTTT
>CM077190.1:33089030-33236530 GCA_039654105.1 Coreius guichenoti | reverse complement strand
AGCTCGCACTGCTGGGACTCGATGTGGCTGAGGGTGAACCATCGCGGATAACGATTGGGGACGACTGATACTATATGGTGAGGCCGGGACATGTCGCCCGAAGGAGCCGTGGATTCCAACACTGGTAACCTACAAACAAAAACACACATACAGATTAACAAAATTGTCAGTTTCAGAAACAGGAGTACAGTCAGAGCAAAATCTCCAAATCTTCAATAAAACAATAATAGAAACAAATGCTTCTTTAGCTCAGATTACTCTACTGTTTTTTTCAGGCTGGTCCAACATGTGCATCAAAGACAGGACTTTTTGATTTATCTCTGGTTTAGCAAACTATAATCATAGACCATATGAGGACAAGAAGGGACACACATTGAATAATAAACAGAAGAATCTGCAACTCATTCAAATGTTTGTGAATCAGTTTAAATGAATTATTATATATAAAAAAATGGCCAAATTGTTTCCCACCTAATAGTTGACATTCTTTTGATACTCTATTACGCACCGCTCTGTGGTTAGGATGACAAAAAGTATTAAAGTATTTTTTTTTAGGCTGGTCTGTCTCAGCGGTCTAACTGTGCTCACCAATGTCAGAATGAGATGAGATGTAACACTGATTATCTCTTCATCACGGCACCTGTTAGTGGGTGGGATATATTAGGCAGCAAGTGAACATTTTGTCCTCAAAGTTGATGTGTTAGAAGCAGGAAAAATGGGCAAGCGTAAGGATTTGAGTGAGTTTGACAAGGGCCAGATTGTGATGGCTAGACGACTGGGTCAGAGCATCTCCAAAACTGCAGCTCTTGTGGGGTGTTCCCGGTCTGCAGTGGTCAGTATCTATCAAAAGTGCTCCAAGGAAGGAACAGTGGTGAACCGGTGACAGGGTCATGGGCGGCCAAGGCTCATTGATGCACGTGGGGAGTGAAGGCTGGCCCGTGTGGTCCGATCAAACAGACAAGCTACTGTAGCTCAAATTGCTCAAGAAGTTAATGCTGGTTCTGATAGAAAGGTGTCAGAATACACAGTGCATCGCAGTTTGTTGCGTATGGGGCTGCATAGCCGCAGACCAGTCAGGGTGACCATGCTGACCCCTGTCCACCGCCGAAAGCGCCAACAGTGGGCACGTGAGCATCAGAACTGGACCACGGAGCAATGGAAGAAGGTGGCCTGGTCTGATGAATCATGTTTTCTTTTACATCACGTGGACTTACAGGACTTAAAGGATCTGCTGCTAACATCTTGGTGCCAGATACCACAGCACACCTTCAGGGGTCTAGTTTGAGTCCATGCCTCAACGGGTCAGGGCTGTTTTGGCAGCAAAAGGGGGACCAACACAATATTAGGTCATAATGTTATGCCTGATCGGTATATTACATATACATATATATATATATATATATATATATATATATATATATATATATATATAAATAAATGCATAATAATGCAATCAAACATTGCTGTCAATATATATATATAATTTCCCTATATCATCACTATATATAGAGGTTTATTACAAACAGGGAACAACTAATCTTTTGGTTGCCATTGACTGACCGGAAGGATTGATTTATGGATGCAAATGATGATTTACAGAAGGTTTCAGCAGCTCTAGAACCACAGCAGAAGTTCATCTGCGAAACGACAGTGTGTTGTTGTAAAACAGAGGTTTTGCTGTATTGTTTTGGCCAGATAACATGAGCCTGGAGGCAACCCGAGGCCATTACACACACACACACACACACACCATTAATGGCCATCTTGTTTGTGTGAAATACAACGAGTCCAACAGGAGCATCCAGCTGTTAGATATGGCATGAACTTCAGAGATCTTCCATATGAGCACATTTTTGCCACGCACTTACAAAATGTACTTCCTCATTATGAAAGATGTCGAATATGACCTTGTAAAGTGGCCATTAGTTGCATGTTGGGCATCTTTGACTGAGGACTCTTCTGTAGCTAGCACGGCTTTCCACGTCCAATCATCCGATCACGCATCTTCATGTCAGAGCAGGATTTCGTCCTTCGCCTCCAGTGCGACGCAAATATGTCAAAGCATCATGTCCTGGCATGGAAGTAATTACAGAGGCTTCTACAAAGGGAATTGTATTATGAGGAGATCAGCCCTCGTCTGAGCCGATGCCGCGGAGAGCAGTTATTTGGAGGCCATGGTCTTTTTATAGAGAAAGTCAATACTGAGCCCGAAGCTCCTGCACTGGCTAAATTTAGGTGGATCTTTGTTTGATACCATTGACTTTATACGTGTATCCTGATCTGAAAATCCCCCGGTAAACGCAATCCAATCAAAACATAATACAATACCCAGACAGATTTGGTAACAGGATTTTTGGTGGCAGGTTGGTCAAAAAAGGAAGATTAATAAAACATATGAGAGGAAATCTGTGACAAGATGTGGATGTAAATCTGTTGGACCAGCCTGAAGTTAGAAACCGTGCCAGATCCAGCCGTAAAGCAACGTACCGAACTCTGATGTTCACAGTCAAATCTCACGAGTCTGTGATTAAACATCAAATATGTTTGTGCACAGAAAAATGATCACATCACGCCTGGTTAGGACGCAGATTTGATGTTGCACACATTCAAGAAACACAAGCACAATAAACTAAATTTCGCTGTAAATCAATCGTAAAAACCATTCTTGCATAAATGGTCACAGTCGCCAGATTTTTTTTAGGTCATGTGACTAAAATTCACTACTTTTACCTCTCATTTGCATTTGTATTTTGCACCAATTTGACTGAAAGCCTGATTTTGTTCACTTGAACTCATGCCGCTCTATCACAAATTGTTTTTCACAATATTCCAATTCTGCGCATATGAAAATTTCAACTCGAACGTAAACATACTGAAGTGAATGTGACAATTTACATAAGAACAAGCAGAACTGATTTCTGTTTTTAATTCGTAAAACTTGTTGCTTTGAAACAAACATATCAATTTATGCAAGAAAAGTTGTATGAACGATTTACACATTATTTTTGCTTCTTTCATGCACTCGTTGTGTATGTGTGTGTGTATATGCTGACAAAGACTTCATTTAAATATTCAAAGGTGCATGAATAACTCCAGCTGATAATGTACAAATTGTTGCCCCCCCCACACACCCACACCCACACACAGAGAGAGACACATACATACACACACTCTCTCTCTCACACAGACTCACACATAGACTCACACATAGACTCACTTGCACGCGCACTCACACACTAAATCACACACACTCACTCAGACACACGCACGCACACGCACGCACGCACACGCACACGCACACTCAGACGCACACGCACAGACGCACACACTCAGACGCACACACTCAGACGCACACACTCAGACGCACACACTCAGACGCACACACTCAGACGCACACACTCAGACGCACACACTCAGACGCACACACTCAGACGCACACACTCAGACGCACACACTCAGACGCACACACTCAGACGCACACACTCAGACGCACACACTCAGACGCACACACTCAGAGACACTCTCTCACACACTCAGAGACACTCTCTCTCACACTCAGAGACACTCTCTCTCACACTCAGAGACACTCTCTCTCACACTCAGAGACACTCTCTCTCACACTCAGAGACACTCTCTCACACACTCAGAGACACTCTCTCACACTCACTCACTCACTCTCTCTCTCTCACACTCACTCTCTCTCTCTCACACTCACTCTCACTCTCTCACTCTCACTCTCTCACACTCACTCTCTCACACTCACTCTCTCACACTCACTCTCTCACACTCACTCTCTCACACTCACTCTCTCACACTCACTCTCTCACACTCACTCTCTCACACTCACTCTCTCACACTCACTCTCTCACACTCACTCTCTCACACTCACTCTCTCTCACTCACTCTCTCACACTCACTCACTCTCTCACACTCACTCTCTCACACTCACTCACTCTCTCACACTCACTCTCTCACACTCACTCACTCTCTCTCACTCTCTCTCTCTCTCTCTCTCTCACACTCACTCTCTCTCTCTCACACTCACTCACTCTCTCTCACTCTCTCTCTCACACTCACTCTCTCTCTCTCACACTCACTCTCTCTCTCTCACACTCACTCTCTCTCTCTCACACTCACTCTCTCTCTCTCACACTCACTCACTCTCTCACACTCACTCACTCTCTCACACTCACTCACTCTCTCTCACTCTCTCTCTCACACTCACTCTCTCTCTCTCACACTCACTCACTCTCTCACACTCACTCTCTCTCTCACACTCACTCTCTCTCTCTCTCTCTCTCTCTCTCTCTCTCTCTCTCTCTCTCACTCACTCTCTCTCTCTCTCTCTCTCTCTCTCTCTCTCTCTCACACTAACTCTCTCTCTCTCTCTCTCTCACACTAACTCTCTCTCTCTCTCTCTCTCTCTCTCTCTCTCTCTCTCTCTCTCACACTCACTCTCTCTCTCACACTCACTCTCTCTCTCACACTCTCTCTCTCACACTCACTCTCTCTCTCACACTCACTCTCTCTCTCACACTCACACTCACTCTCTCTCTCACACTCACTCTCTCTCTCACACTCACTCTCTCTCTCACACTCACTCTCTCTCTCACACTCACTCTCTCTCACTCTCACACAGGGTGTGTACACACACACACACACACACACAAACGGCCATAAACGTGTGTGCGGTGGAGAGGGTGTGTGTGAAAGCGGCGCTCTGCATTACCTCTCCAGCCCGAATTAGACTCAACGACACATATTTATTATTCACACTTTTTCAAAAACTCATTTTCAGTGGACATGAATTATTTAGCAGTTTTCCAAGCAAAAGGCGCTTTTTGATTAAACGGTGCCCCAGATAACCTCACGCCCTACACACACACACACACACATTTGAGAATCAGTGGAGATGTAACTGTGCCTTTTCAGGGTGAGCGAAGGCGATTAAAACAAGAGACGGAAGCGGAAAAATAAGCCACAGCCGTGGGTGCGTTCGCTACTGTAGGTGGACGTGACGGGTTTGGCAGCGGCGTGACGCCCGTGTGGCCTGTGGAAACTCACCGCATCGCTCTCAGTGCAATTTTGTACGCCAGTTCGGCATCGTGAGGTAGGAGGCATGTGAAGAGATACTTGGCAAACGTGTGCATCGGAACGCTCTCTCTATAGATGAGCTCTCCCAAACCACTGTAGGGCCCGCCTGCAAGAGGAAAACACACTGGGTGAGACACACAAAAACCTCCAGGAACAGTTGCATTTGTCTTCATTTAAATGTTGAACCCCTTTGACCTAAATATTTATTTGAAGCCCCCCTGAGATTTTAACCCTATAAAGCCTACCGTATGATACTTGACACACAAATTTCTAAGGCCTCTAAATGATCAAAACTTTACTGATAGACCTGTCACACACAATCTATTACATGCTTTCTGTCTTCTGATTGATATTTTAGACTTTCTCGGCATGTAAACATCCTTTTATTATAATTGTACAAACGTCCACCTTCAGCTTGTGCCTTTTTGCTGTAAAATCTTTAAAATCTAATGCAATCTTTTATATTGTTAGTAATATTTCAAGATGAACACTTACTGGACTGAAGCAACTCAGGTTTACTTGATTATCCATATCATGTGTATCAAATATGATCATCAGGCTTTTAAGGAAGGTTTATTTGTTCATCTCTCAATCATCATTGTATTGCATTGCATTATATGTACTAAAGCATTTAAATATCATCTTACTAAGACATATTATTGGCAGATATTAATATTTATATGCATTTTATGTCAGTATCTGCTATACTGCTATAAAGATCTCATTGATTAACATTAAAAGCATCAGAATTTCATCACTCTTTGTCCATATAAATATGAGCATTTGCTCAGTTTGGGCTGTTTTTCCTCTATATTCTCACTATATCATACAATATGAGCCATAAAAGCCTGATGCATCAAATATGATATTCAAAAAGATTTTAAAGTTCAAAAAACTGTTCCATTATAAAAAAAATTACACTATTATTTCATATGTCAGGCTTTATAGAGTTAATATGTCAATTTAACAACACATTCACATTTTCATGGTTCTCTGGTGTTGGTTAATGGTCACATGATATGAAAATAAAATATTTCATTATTCTTAGTAAGTGTTATGCATCTTGTTTAACCAGTTATTTATTCATTAATGAGTACTAATCAATGTCTTTAGATGTATAACTTCTGTAAAATGTGCTTAAAATGACATGCAGTCATTAAGTTATTCTTTTTCAACAAGTTTGAATATGCAGAAGTGTGTTTGATGACTGAATTTCAGAAGATTTAACACATGCAGAAGCTGTGAGATGTGGTTAGAAATGCACAGATTTGTTGGTGCAAACAGGGTGCAAGAGTGTGAGAAAGAAACACCTTAGGAGGTTCCTGTTTCTCCTCACAGCCAAGTGAAGCGCACACACACAAGATACCCTTCCGCATGACACATCAAAATCACATAAAGTGCTGTGTGTTTACATTGTACTTCAAATACCAGCATGCATATTGCCATCGTTTTTTCTCTAACATCATAGTTCAGTCGTAGGTCAAAAACGCACACAGATAACATCCTCTCTGAAGTAACGCTATCCATTTCCAGGCGAAACGCACAGAAAGCAGGCCGAGATGGGCTTGTGGTGTTGTGCAGCATCGTGGGTAATCTGCTTACAGATCGTTTTACACACCCTCTCCCCTCCTCATCCTCAAACCAGATGAAAACCACACGCCTACTTTCAAGAGCGCAAGCCTTTTTTCACACTTGCCTACAGTATAAAGCCATATGTGAGAGCTTAGCTTAGATTATTTGTGACTGAGAGCGCAGCGACCACAAGCCACTTCACAAATACACACGGCACTGGACGTACAAACAGACACAGAGTAACCAAACTAAACATAAGTGCTGCCTACCATTTTTTTAAGCTGAGCTTGTCGCAATGCATTCTGGGATTGCCTTCTCACAGTTTATTCGGTATAGTTTAGAAAATGGTAATAAAATATGACAAGAACTATCAAAGTTAAACTGTGTCAGAACAAATTCATCTTGATAATGTCAGATAACTTTGATAGAAAGGGATGTAATGGATTACAATCAACCAATCAGCTGTTAAATTTAACTACACAATTAGATAATACCAATTTAGCTCAACCAATGACCAAGCAATGCTTCATTTTGTTCAGTCTGTGGTGTCAAAGGTCACATTAGCAATTAAAGAAAAAACACTTCAGCAAAACATGCTCAGGTCAAAGTGTCGGAATCATTTTGCTCCCAAATTATTATCAATTTTACTGGTAGTCACTGTATGAAGAATTTTTGGTTATGATATGTCACAGTTTACTTTATTTTGCTATCCTCACTTACATAAATGAACTATAGTGTCCTGCACACACTAGTAAAACATTATATCTGTGTCTGAATAATTTTTGGTTTGGCTGTATATATACTGAAACGTAGGGATGCACCGATATAAAAATTTTGGCCGATATGATAACCGATAATTCTTTATATTTGAAAGCCGATAACCGATATATTGGCCGATAAATACAAATTTATATAATATTTGAGAGCCTGATTACAAAAACAAAAGTCTCACCATTAAAGCCATGTCCCAAACACACAATTACGATGTTCTTATTATAATTTTATGTAGTCTATATAACCTTTTCTGAAGTGATTCCAATCATATTTCAAGCGATTCAAACCCATCATGGTGAACAGTGCGCATCTGAAGCGTCTCAGCTGAAGGAAATAATACATTATTTATCAGCTTTAATATATCGGACAAATTTTCTTATCAGGCCGATAACAATAATGTTAAAAATGAACTTATATCAGCCGATACCGATATGGTGGCCATTATATCACGCATGCCTACCTACTGAAATTTACCAAATTCACATTTAAAACATATTTGACAGATCATCACTAAAATCTGATGCGAAACTGCTTATTATTATCAAATAGCATTAAAAAACCCATATATTTCAGGTTGGTAAAGCCAATGAGCACCTCAGGACATTGACTGTTTCTATGGGAGCTTCTAATGGTGGCTGCAGTTATGCTATGACGTTACCATTTGCCAATTGGCTGGAGTTGTTCTGCCATATTGCACATTCTCCCATTCATAGTAATATGAGTGAACTGTTCAACTGAACTTTAGTATCTGCCTATGTAGACAGCAGGGCAGCTCACTAGACTTGGAAAAGAGCTACAGTCACGTCTTGCTAAAGTTACTAACTAAAAACACACACACAGAACAGCTGAGCATGCTAACTCTATTACAGCGTGTGCTGGAAGGGGGTGGCATGCTCTAGATGTCTCTCCGTGTGAGAACGCTCTTGTTGTTTTGATGGATTTTCACATTTGGCCAGAACTCCCCCAAACCCTGCAGCCAATAGAATGCGTGCCTTCCTGTTTATTGTGCCCCCGTCACGCTCTTGGCTTATGCTTGGTGGAGGAATCCACACAGCGGGGCCAGTTTATCAGTTCTCTTCATTCTTTCAAAACAACCCAGTGGCTTTCAGAGGCGGTTCTGTAGGCAAAGACCGTTTCGTTTTACTCCCAACACCAGCCGCGAGTGAAACAAACAGCCTCGTCCACCACTGAGCACTTTCTGAACACACCGCTCTCAGGGAAATGTAACTCAATAGAATCTGAAACTTTGTTAAACTAGGAAAACAACTAGGATTTCTGAAGACAACAAGAATGGTCCTTGCCCCTGCAAAACACGCCACCGAATGGTTTCTAGGGCATTGCTAAGCTGTTGTAGGTGGTAAAGAGTCAGTTTCTGAGGCTTTGTTTACACCTGGTATTAAGATGCGTTTTAGGATCACATGTAGATGAGAGAGACATTCCCGTTTACACCTGGTGGTTTAATCCATCTCTTTTGTCCACTTTCAACCTGTCCTGATTTCTTCGAGGGGAGGGTCTATGGGCGGGTAAATGTATGGGCTTTTTCAGATCTTTCGATCTAATGGACGAACTAAGCTCATGCAATTTACATATGAACACGCCCGGAGACAACGGAAAAACACACGGGGAGCAGCAGCTTTCTTCTCTGATAGATGCAAGACCAGCCGAGCGCTGTGAGTGTGTGTTAGAAATCAGGAATGGTGAGAGAACATTGTGCTTGGTACGTTTTTTTGTCTTTAAACCAAACTTGGGTCTTCAGCTGACAAAATTTAAACCCCGTCTGGCTAGTGCGTGTCCCATAATGTTTACGTGTTAGGTCAGTAGGCGGAGAGTAGAGGATCTTTTAGAGACGCATTCGACCACATGAGCGATTACACTACGAAAGCAATCCGGGTCGAATGTGTTTTCGACTACCTCTGGAAGTGGTGGAAAGTGGACAAGCTCAAAACGCTTTGGCCCCCGTTTACACCTGTATTTAGCATCGTCCACTTGTGATTCGATCAACCAAAATGCATCCTAACACCAGGTGTAAACACAGGCCTAAGGTATTCTTAGTGGTTACAAGGGCCTTGAAAAGTAATGAGGCCTGAGCAATCCTAGAAACAACTGGCGAGTTTTGCAGAGGAAATGTCCATGACGTTGTGATCCCTAGATCTGTTGGCTTAGTATCATGCTGATGTCTTTATGTTTAGTAAATATTTAAATCTATTTTTTACACTTATTGGACTATCGACTTTTGGAGGGTCACGTTCTTGGGTTTAGCTCCCATACTACTTAAACAACTGAACCAGCAAATAAAGGTCTTTAGGATATAGGAACTTCCAATCAGGTGTAGCTAAACTCTGCAGGAATGCCCTCAAGGAGCAGGATTTTGACGCCTCTGGTCAATAGCATGTGGTATACTTGAGCAGATTTAAAAAGACACACTTCATAAACGAAGTATTTGGCTAAATATTTAGCTGACACATGAGGAAATCAAATGCACCCATTCCAGAATTGTTAGCTACATCCAAATTGCTTCCTCAGGCTATTGGTATCTTTCAGCTTTAGTTAATGAAAAACCAAACAGCATTGCCACCGTTCCCTCCAGTCGCACCGTAAATCTGCGAAAGTGCCAATACTTACCCTCTAACAGGAAGACAGCTTGCTTGCGGAAGATCTTGACCAGGGTATCGTCCAGGTCCACTTCCTGCAGTTTGGCGATCAGGTGCTCCTCGTTGCGGCACACCTTCTCTTGGGCGTACAGTCCGTCGGGCATGATTCTCTGCTGACCCAAGCCCATCAGGGCCGTTTCCACCGCCAGGGCCAGGTATGACTCACCCTCCTCCAGGAATCGGCGCGTGGACGGAAACAAGTGCAGCTCGCTGTGCTTGCTCGAGCTCATTGTGCTGGCTGCAGAGGGTGAGAAACAGAAAGCACGTAAGAAACAGGGGAGGTGGTGACACCTCCAGAGTTAACCACTGTAGTGAGACCTTCCTCCCAGGCACTGGTTCTTAGACAGGTCTTGTCGTATAATGAGGCACCAGAGAGGAACTCTGCCTGGTCTAATGAAGCAGCTCAGCTGGATAGGGCATAAGGCAAGGCATGCTCAATTAGGCTCCTGAGTGACTGAGGTAATACACTGTACCCTGGACTCGGAAATGCATTGGATGGTTCATGCATCACATTCATATCTGTGAGATGGTGCGAAATGCTGTTGGATATGACGAGGCCCAGGCTGTTGGATATGACGAGGCCCAGGCTGTATTTAGAAACTAGGAGAGACAGACAGAAAGACAGACAGGCTGAGCCCCTGCTCTTCACTCTTCACTGATCTCCGCCAACTCCGACTTGCAGCTCTGAGCCTCGAAATCCTTCCAACCAATTCAGCACCAAATCCAGCTTTATAATTGGCTGCAATGGAGTTGATTGGAAAGGCTGGTTTTTGTGCTGAGAATTGGCCCCTTAACCAATCAAAAGGCTGTATTTAGTGTAGCGGGATCAACATCTCAGCCAATTAAAAGGCTGAATATATGGTGCTAAGGATTGACGCCTGAACCAGACTTTCAACTGGCTTTGAGAAACTTATCCTTAGCACCAAATCCAGCTTTATAATCTGCTGAGATGTCAATCCTTCAGTGCCAAATCCAGTCTCCATTCAATCAAATGACTGGATTTGGTGCTAAGGATTCAGTCCCTCAGAATCAAGCCTTTTGATTAGCACCAAATTAAATCATCTAATTTACTAAGAGGTCAACCCATAAGGACCAAATCTACCTGTTGATTGATTGAAAGGCTGGATTTTGTGCTGAGGATTGGCTCTTCAGCCAATCAAAAGGCTGTTTTTAGTGCCAAAGGTTCAACCACAGCCAATTAAAAGTCAAGATATGGTTCTAAGGATTGACTCTTCAACCAGTGTTTTGATTGGCTATGAGTTCCTTTCACCAGTTCCTTTAACTGGATGAGAGGTTGATCCCACAGTGCCAAATCCAGTTTTATTATTGGGTGTGAGAAACTGATCCTTTGCATTCAATCAAATGGCTGGATTTGGTGCTAAGGATTCAGTCCCTCAGAACCAAATCAAGCCTTTTGATTAGCACCAAATTCAATCTTCTAATTTAGGAGCGGTCAACCCATAAGGACCAAATCTACCTGTTGATTGATTGAAAGGCTGGATTTTGTGCTGAGGATTGGTCCTTCAGCCAATCAAAAGGCCGCTTTTAGTGCCAAAGGTTCAACCACAGCCAATTAAAAGGTATGATATGATGCTAAGGATTGACTCCTCAACCAGTGTTTTGATTGGCTATGAGATCCTTTCACCAGTTCCTTTAACTGGCTGAGAGGTTGATCCCTCAGTGCCAAATCCAGTCTTATTATTGGGTGTGAGAAACTGATCCTTTGAATTCAATCAAATGGCTGGATTTGGTGCTAAGGATTCAGTCCCTCAGAACCAAAAAAAAAGCCGTTTGATTATCTTCTAATTTACTAAGAGGTCAACCCATAAGGACCAAATCTACCTGTTAACTGACTGAAAGGCTGGATTTTGTGCTGAGGATTGGCTCTTCAGCCAATCAAAAGGCTGTTTTTAGTGCCAACCATAGCCAATTAAAAGGCAAGATATGGTGCTAAGGACTGACTCCTCAACCAGTGTTTTGATTGGTTATGAGTTCCTTTAACTGGCTGAAAGGTTGATCCCTCAGCACCAAATGCAGTCTTTTCATTGGCTGTGAGGAACCCTAAGAATCAAATCCACCCTTTTGATTGGTTGCAGTGGATTGTATGTCTCATCTTTTGATTGGCTGTGAGGAATTGAAGCTATAGGCCAAATCTACCCATCTGATTGGCTGGATGTCATCAATCCCTCATTACCAATTCCAAGCTTTTAATTGGCCATAATGAGTCATTCCCTCAGGTTTCTATAATTGAGATTCCACTATGCAAACACGGGGCTAAAATAAGATGCAATTTGCATGAAGGCCTAAAGATATGCTAAGATTAAAACAAGCTTGATAAAAGGATTTTTGAGCAAACCCCTCCCTTAAAACCTTGAAAGACACAGCAAACAGGCCATGTGTTAAAAAACACATCAAAAAACCCTGGATTTCTGATCGTTTATGCCGTTATTATTTTAAGAGCAAAGTGAATCCAGGGCTCCATGTTCTTGGTTACACATTAATACCAATGGTGACTCAGTTGGGGCTAATAATGAGAAGCATCATAATGTTTTAATGATGCCTCTTTGGACCTGTGCAGATGGCTCCGGGAGGATTTAATGTCCTAATCAAAAATGAGCGCAAAGAGGGAAGCTTGAGGCTTCACACCTTCTTTTATTCTGCAATCCCACCACCACATCTCTTTCTTTCACCTTCACTAATAAACTCAAAGTTCAAAGCTAGTCACAGAGATAGAGAAATAAAAGCCAGTGCTTTGGCTTAAGGACAGCCTTGTCTACTCGTGGACTAACTGAACAGCCTCTTCCCTAGCTGGGGAATTAGGAGGGATACGTCAGGCAAGTTGCAGCTCCTACATAGTCCACAGATGTAGTTGTCATGCAAAATCCCATCCCCATCAAAATCTCTTTTAGACCACTGGATTCCTAATCAGGTAAAAGTTGGTTTACACGCACACTAGGCTCACGGCTCAACGGTATCCATCTTGAGCGGGCACGTTGGAGATGGGCGATCGCACCTTCACTTTCTGATGCCAATCAGAACGGGCATGAGCCCAAAGGCAACAATAACGTATAATTGCAGCACCGTGTTCTCTGATTGTGATGCAGTCATCTCTCCAATCAGAGCTCATGAATAAGAGATGGGAACAGAAAACATTAAAATTAAAAGTGCATTAAAAATGCAGCAGGGAAGAATAAAGTTACAACTTATAGGCTCAGATAAAAGAGACTCACGCTTTACTCCTAATATATACCATAGAGTAGAAGCATAAGTGAGGTTAATAGAAGAGACAGCTGATCGGTTCTACTACGGTGGTCTAAAAACGCGCTGAAAACTTTGCAAATGGACATTGTGTCAATAACAAAGCAAAAACGGTATTCCCAAATGTACATTTTACAGCCATGGAGCACATGGCACTGTATAAATGTTTATATTAACAGCTTTTACTATAAATATTACAGAGGACGCTTAAGACGCCTGACGCTTTAACAGGGTGCTAATAGGACTTGACAGTTTCAGCTAGTTCATAAACACACTCTGTAAATAACATGAATCATAAACATTGTGATGTGCTACAGAATCTCGCGCCTCAGTACCTGAGAAATCTAGAAACCCTCCCTGCGAACCGTCTTCGTCCCCGCGGCCCGTTTCCATCAGCGTGCTGAAGAGCGTCCCGATGGGGTCCAGAGGGTGTCCCACCCATCCTTCTAGATTAGTGATGGACGTCACCCCTTTATGAAGCAGATCTAGAGGGAAAAAAAGATAAAAGGGTTTGTTTTGGGACTCTTTTTAAAGGTAAACACTCTTTTTGACCTTGTTATTGCAAAAATGCAAGACAGCATCTGTGCATCTATTCCAGAATCAGGGTTAACTAAAACTAGAACTATTGAAACATTTCTGTTTATTTAAATAAAGCTGAAGTAAAATAAAATATAATATAAATATTAGTTGAAAATTTAGTTCAACTAAATGAAAATGAGAAATGTTGCCTTGGCAATAAACTGAAATAAGTTCAAGTTGAATCACAAATTATTAACTGGAAATAAATACAAACTAAAACTAACTAAAACTAAAATAATAATAATAATAATAATAATAATAATAATAATAATAATAATAATAATAATAATAATAATAATAATAAATTAAATTTAAATATTGGAGAAAAAAAAAAACTATAAAGCAAATATAATTAAATGATTAAATTTAAACAAATTAACATGAAAACTAAAAATATACAAAAAGCTAATTCAAAATATTATTAAAAAATAAAATAAAAAATAAAATAACACTTCCCAGAATGCACTGTTACAAACTCATATATAGTTAATATTTTCAACCAAGATGGCAGCCAATTTTATTCAGTACCGTCAAGCATTGATAGAAAACAGTGTAAAAATGCACAATTTTACTCAACATTTGTGTGTGCCATTTATTTATTTATTTATGCACTTATTAGGGTAGTGAGTCGTTATTAAAATGAGTCATACTCTATTCATTTTAACATGTGAACTCCAGAATGCATTGCAAAGAACTTTCATCCAAGATGGCAGATGAATCGAGAGAAATTATAATTATATTTCATTCAATACAAAAACGAATACGTAACATTTGTTACGAGACAAAACCGCACATACAGTCTGACTTTTGTTAGGCGATTTCCGAAAGCATCAGTCTCTTGTGGAAATCACTGCACTAGTGTTTTACATAAAGCCCAGGACTGGACCATAGAGCCGCCTCATTTGAATAATATGAATTATGCGTGGGCACTTTCACCACAACAAGTAGTCATTTGCATTTAAATGCAATTGACCTGAGTCCTGCTGGGCATGAGTGGACATTCAGCTCTAGTGAAGAGCAGTGCTGCATGAAACCGTTACCTGGCCATTAGACACTGAGACACAGAGCACTGGCACACGCTGCTGAAGAGATAATTGGGTAACAATGCTACCATTTTTGGCCTTTTTGGCACTGTTAGTGATACAGATAACAGAAGAAGGACAGGAAATGATGGAGAAAACTGCATGTGATTTGCATCATCAAAGTGCCTGTAAGTCATTTGTTTTGAACAAAAATGGGTGATTTCTGGAAACATGAGCGACTGCTGACAATGCAATGAGGGTCTGTCCACACTAAGAAAAGAAAAAATTAACATCTAACACCATGTCCTAACTGGACGTGATGCAACAAGATTCCAGTGACAAGCAATTTGTCTGTACACACCAGTTGCGACTACATCAATCAAAAGTCACAGCCAATTAGAAGGGAGTATGGGCGGAGTCTCTCTGCATGCGCACTGCACTTGCAACCAAATCAATCTGAAATCACAGCCAATCAGAAGAGTGTGTGGGCGGAGTCTCTGCAAGGGCACTGCACTCACAACCAAATCAATCCAAAATCTCAGCCAATCAGAAGAGCGTGTGGGCCTCTCTCTGTAAGCGCCCTGCACTCACAACCAAATGGATAAGTATATAATCAAATATATAAATATGACACCATTTTAACATTAAAATAAATGAGTGACTGAAACAATCTTTGTCATAGAACTGTCTCCATTTATGTTCAAGATCTGAGGTGAATTATCCATTGTCATTATGGTGACGCAAAATGATATTTAAACTGACATTAAATAAAGCACATAATCAGTACCTGAGATTGTCATTGTCACACTTTGTATATCGTTCCAGCCGTGGCATTGCAGAACTAGAAACAGTTTCTAAAATAGAATTGGCGCTTATCGCAGTCATGGCTGGTTGGACAAATATATTATACAATATAACAGTGTAAATATTATGCAAATAAGCAGTGATGCGACACAGCAACTACCAATAGGAACTCAGACATGAGGTCTCTCTTCTGTAGTCGAATGTTGGCAAGTTCAGGTTAGCTCATGTGAGTGATTGTATCATTCTTTATGATTTGACTCTTCCTACATAGAGTGGTAATATTAAAGGATGCATGGCAATATTAAACAATTCATGGTCATTTTAAAGGATGCATGGTAATATTAAACGATGCATGGTAATATTAAACGATGCATGGTAATATTAAAAGAAACACTCCACTATTTTTGAAAATAGGCCCATTTTCCAACTCCCCTAGAGTTAAACATTTGAGTTTTACTGTTTTCGAATCCATTCAGCCGATCTCCGGATCTGACGGTAGAACTTTTAGCATAGCTTAGCATAGATCATTTAATCTGATTAGACCGTTAGCATCTCGCTCAAAAATGACCAAAGACTTTCGATATTTTTCCTATTTAAAACTTGACTCTTCTTTAGTTACATCGTGTACATCCTGCGTAATAATCAAGGAACTTTGCTGGCGTACCATGGGTGCAGCAGGCACAATGATATTACGCAGCGCCTGAAAATAGTCCCCAGCACGCTCCCTGTGCAAGCAGGTTGTCACGTTGGTTATGTGACAGAAGTTAGCCTATTTTCAGGCGCTGTGTAATTTCATTGCGCCTGCTGCACCCATGGTACGGCAGCAAAGTTATTTGATTATTACGCAGGAAGGAGAGCATAGTTCCTAGCCATATCGGCCTAGAAAAATCGCAAACGTTTCATTTTCCGTTGGTCTTAGTACACGATGTAACTACAGAAGAGTCAAGTTTTAAATAGGAAAAATATCGAAAGTCTTTGGTCATTTTTGAGCGAGATGCTAACGGTCTAATCAGATTCAATGATCTATGCTAAGCTATGCTAAAAGTTCCACCGCCAGATCCGGAGATCGGCTGAATGGATTCGAAAACCGTAAAACTCAACTGTTTAACTCCAGGAGAGTTGGAAAATGAGCCTATTTTCAAAAAGAGTGGAGTGTTCCTTTAAAGGATGCATGGCAATATTAAACAATGCATGGTAATGTATGTACGATGTATGTGAACCTGTTTCACCAGTCTAATGGAAGTTCATGATATGATGCATTATGCACTGCTGTAACTTGTAATCAAACGCTTTCCCCAACTGAATGTTCATTTTTAGCGAACATCCCAGTTTGTAACTCACCTTTCTTGTGGTTTCGGAAGAGCTCCAGCTGTTTCTGCTGCTGCCGGCGCAGGGTGTTGACGATGGCGATGGCCAATCGCAGTGCTTCCCGTGGGTAACCGTGAGATCTCAGTGCATCTACTCTGGCGCAGGCCGTAGGGACGTGTTCTGTGATAAACCCCCCCCCCAAAAAACCTTTAACAAACCTCAGACGAGCACAACAGAAACATAATCACCCGCATGCAAAAGGCTAGCAGGGACAGAAAATAAAAATTCCTTTCATTTAGCTAGAAACTCTTGTTCTTGCTCCGTATAAAGCCTCCATTCATTGCTTTTTTCCTAAATGCGCTCTACATTTTTTCTTAATGCTATAGAACTGCATAACACAAAGAGGCGAGTCAAGCAGACGTCTTTTTCCGGCCGAGCTGCTCACCGTGCCACAGAGGCCAGCCGCGAGAGTCAAAGAGCGAATTTTCAGTGTTGTCATGGTAGCAGTAGTTGGTGTAGAGGTCGTCGTTGATAATGTGCTGTAAGTGGCTGTCTTGCCAGTGGAGATCGCATGCCTCGATGGCTCGTGTGAAAACCGTCCGGTGGGGCCGGGTGCCTGAATCTGAGGAAGAGGAGGAGGAGGAGGAGAGACAGGGAAAAGGGAAAGGAAATTGCTCTGTCATTCTCAATGCTAGCTCTGAGAGCGAGGCCCACAGGGGCCTGTCAGTCAGGGCCAAACAGTAAAACCTTCGGAAATAAGTCCGCAGATTAGTGCATGGAGCCCTGTCATTCACAGCTGGCGCAGATACCGGCACGACTGCTGCAAGGTGGCTTTACATACTACAGCCGGCCCATAGAGCTATAATACATTATTATATCAAGCCTTTCGGCTGTATTTGATATATACAGAAACGAAGTAAACAGGTGAAACGCCACGCAGAGACTTCAGTAAATATATAGAGTGATAACATCAATGAATCAGTTAAAAGAAGAATTAAAAGAAGTTTCTTCTGCTCACCAAGGCTGCATTTATTTGATCAAAAATACAGTAATATTGTGAAATTATTACTGAATTATTATTATTATTATTATTATTATTATTAATAATAATAATAATAATAATAATAATAATTAGTTGCTTAAGAAACATTTCTTATCAATTAGAGCTGCATGGTTCTGGATAAATTGAGAATCACGATTCTTGAATCAGATGAATCAGCGTTTTTGACGAATCTCTTGAATGAATGATTCAATGACTCACTCATAAAGACTTCACTTGTTTCATTATTGGACAAACCAGCGTTTTTGAATGAATCTCTTGAGTGAATGATTCAATGACTCACTCATAAAGACTTCACTTGTTTTATTACTGGACGAATCAGTGTTTTTGAACAAATCTCTTGAATGAATGAAAACATTTTTAACAGTCGCTTGTCGCCACCTACTGGCATAACGATGAAATCGATACAATTGTTATTTGAAGCGGAAAGTTAGGTTTATATTAAGTTGGGTTTAATCATTTAGGAATAAGATCACGTGGGTGTTTGAATCGAGATTACAATCTTTTAACGATTAATCGTGCAGCTCTATTATCAGTGTTGCAAACAGTAGCGCAATATTTGTTTAGAATAATACTTTTTTTTTCAGGATTCTTTGATGAATAAGTTCAAATGAACAGCATTTATTTGAAATAGAATCTTTTGTAACATTATAAATGTCTTGAATGTCACTTTCAATCAATTTTCTAATAACACTTTAATAGCAAATAAAGCATTCATTTTTTTATCGTCAACAAAACATATACACCATTTCATAAATATTGAATCTATCACCCCACTATCTCTAATTACATCTAGACATTTATCCGACTAGTCTACAGCCCATTCATACCCAAAATACCCATGCCTTAGGAAAGGGGAAGTCATTTTCAGCAATTACCTGTCTGGAGCATGAATATTTATAACAAAACACATCATAAAGTCTCTGCAGACGTTGTCGCCTCGGTATAAAAGACCTGACTAATCGAAAAGTTTCAATAGAGCTATTTCCCCCCGCCCCAATCCTCGCTTTTGCCCAGAGTTATGATTAGCACAGCAAGGACAAAAGCCAGGGAGGAAGTACTGAAGCGCTGTTATTAGGGGCATTCCATTAGTCACACAAAGCCTAATAAAAGGGGCGCACGGAGGCACGGTTGATTAAAACACCCACCATCATCACCATTGCACACACACACGCTTACCTTGGTTGCCGTGAGCACCCTGAGGCAAGGCATTGGTTAAATTGGGCAGCTCGTTGCCGTGGTTACCGTCCTCCAAAGGACACACGTCCACACTGTTCCACTTCTTGAGCTGCCTGAGCCAAGCGGCCTTCTGTTCCGGCTTACAGTGGGGGTTCAGCACGATACACATCCACAAGGCACCTGGGAAAGACGGGCAGCGTCAACACAAAGACGGATAGAGGAATATGGAGGTTCCCAGACAAGAAAGAGACGATCTAGGCCTCACCAACGAGGCTCAGACTCGGAGAACTTCATTATGTCTGACAGACAAACAGATAAATAGGTCAGCTGACTGCTCGACTGAACGTGGTTACGGTTAACACAGAAAAACGAGTGTACTGTACCCTTAAGACCAGCTTGTCCAATCACGTCTGTTTAAATCTGATGGTAATGAAGTAATCCTGAGACACTAATGACAGCAATTTCTCAGTATTATCATCATATTTTTGCTCATGCCTGATGAAGTTGACAAGGAACTGAATGCAATTCTTTTGATTAGATGAATAACCAGATATGATTTTTGCATTTTTCCACTATTCAGATAAGCAGGGCTGGGATGAAACTTCCTACATTTGCCATCCATCCATCCATCTATCTATCCATTCATCCATCCATCCATCTCTGTCTATCCATCCATCCGTCCGTCCATCCGTCCGTCTATCCATCTGTCTATCCATCCATCCATGTCTACCTACCCATCTATCCGTCTATCCATCCATCCATCCATCCATCCGTCTATCCATCCATCCATCCATCCATCCATGTCTACCTACCCATCTATCCGTCTATCTGTCTGTCCATCCATCCATCCATCCATCCATCCTTCCATCCTTCCATCCTTCCATCCTTCCATCCTTCCATCCTTCCATCCTTCCATCTCTATCTATCCATCCATCTATTCATCTATCAATCCATCCATAGCTCTCTAACTAACCGTCCGTCCATCCATGGATCTATCCATCCATCCGTCCGTCCATCCGTCTATCCATCCATTCACCATCCATCCATCTATATCTGTCTATCCATCCATCCATCCATCGCTCTCCATCTATCCTTCCGTCTATCTATCCATCTATCTATCTATCTATCTATCTATATCCATCCATCCATCCATCCATCCATCCATCGCTCTCTATCCATCCATCAGTATCTGTCTATCCGTCCATCCATCCGTCCATCCATCCATCCATCCATCCATCCATCAATCCATCCAACTATCCGTCCGTCCATCAATCATCCATCCATCCATCCATCCATCCATCCATCCGTCTATCCATCCATCCATCCATCCATATCCATCTATCTACCATCCATCCATGTCTATCTACCCATCTATCCGTCTATCTGTCTATCCATCCATCTATCAATCCATCCATCCATAGCTCTCTAACTATCCATCCATCCATGGATCCATCCATCCATCTATAGCTCTCCATCTATCCTTCCGTCTATCTATCTATCTATCTATCTATCTATCTATCTATCTATCTATCTATCTATCTATCTATCTATCTATCTATCTATCTATCTATCTATCTATATCCATCCATCCATCCATGTTATTATCACCCGATACTCTCAGAAAAATGTAGGCAAAAATCAGTCTACAACAGCACAATATCTGCACAAATGGTTGCTATATAAAGAGAGAAAAACACTTCTGTTATTTGCAGTAATCTCATAAATCTGTTGATTAATCTGTCTGGCTGATATATCGGTTGATCGCTAGGAAAAATGATGGCAGCCAATGAAGTTCCTACTCTATAAATAAACCAAATGCTCACAAATCCTGATTTGAAAAAAATAATAAAAAAGTAAGTAAGATGACATCCATCCAGAAATACAGGCCACTTTCAAGCCAAAGAAGTTGAGCATAAAGGCCAGATCGATACGCATACGTCCCTCACCGGGCAAAGCTGCAGAACGTCACCGGCGAGCAGCCACAACCCATGAGGTTCATTTGGCCTCTAATTCATCCCATTGGCTGCATTAGGCAGTGATGTATGGAGCCTGACGCGAGCGCCATGCCATACGGATTGTGTATGATGGTTTAATCACTCCCAGAGTGCTCCACAATGACACACTGAGAATACCTGCTAGAGCCAACTGAGCAGACGAGAGCGAGAGATGGAGGAGGGGTGAGGGAGAAAACAACGAGATGGGGGGAGAAATGAAGGGAGCGGGACAGACAAATGTATGATGGCAGGAGAGGAATTAGATACCGGCGAGAGAAAAGAGGGGAAGACAAAGGAGGAGAGAGAGAGAAGGAAAGCAGAAGGGAGAGATGTGAGGAAATCTGGAAGAACACGGGAGGCTCGTGGGGGGATGGGACGGAGTCTCGGCTCTTTGTTTGGGCATGAAGGACAACAGACGTGGAAAAGAGACGGGAAAATATGCACCCCAGAACATGCAGATCTCAGGGACTTTAAGAGTCCGGAGTAGGTTTAGAAATCAACAATCAATTACTACGGGAATCAGAGTGCAAACTAATTTTTTTGTTTGTAATATAATACAATACAATTAATATAATTTAATGAATAAAATAAAACATGAATAAAATATAAAATAAAATATAAAAAAATAATAATAATAAAATTAAAAAAAGGATGCACAAGCTTTTGTGCTGGAAAATGATAATAATAAATACATTTTAATATATAATATAATAGTAATATAATATAATAGTAAATAATAGTATATAATATAATATAATACAATATAATACAATATAATACATGGATGCACAAGTTTGTGCCGGGAAATGATAATAAATACATTTTAATATATAATATAATAGTAAATAATAGTATATAATATAATATAATATAATATAATATAATACAATACAATATAATATAATATAAGAATGCACAAGTTTGTGCCGGGAAATGATAATAATAAATGCATTTTAATATAATATAATATAATATAATATAATATAATATAATATAATATAATATAATATAATATAATATAATATAATATAATATAATATAATATAATATAATATAATATATGGATGCACAAGCTTGTGCCGGGAAATGATAATAATAAATACATTTTAATATAATATAATATAATATAATATAATATAATATAATATAATATATAATATAATATAATATAATATAATATAATATAATATAATATAATATAATATATCTCAGAGACTTCACACTAAAATTAAAAGTAAAATAAGACGTCAACTTTGACGTCTTCACTAGTTTATATATCGGTTCGTTTAAATGACTCACGAATGCAGTTAAAAATACACATTCAGCATTCCATAATAAATGCTACTACAATAATATTAATGTTAAAAGATTTTTTTAGGCTATCTTGGGGTTATTTACATGAATAGTTAGCTAGTTAGTGAACATTCTTAGATGACATCTCATTGCTCCCAGTGAAGGAACTTCAAGTCGATGCGTTTGCTTCTGTTTCACGCATAAAGAAACCAGAACCATTAAGTGGAAATGAGAATCGGTCAAAATCGGTCATCATCCCTAGAAGGGAGCGTATAAATCTGTGATTATCAAGCAGGTAAATACAGACAAAACAAGACTGCAAATAAGACACAATAAAACACTTCAAAGTGCATGTTACGGCTAAACCAAAGCAGAACTCCTGCGCTAACCGATCTCCACATCGCCAGCACATTATTGCTCATAAACCGCAAACTGAAGCGGTAACGGCAGCTGTAATTCATTACGACAAGATCACAATAAGGGAAGTGCGACAATAGGGAGGGGAGAACGCTACCCGCTAATCAAGTCGCCGCTGGCTATTTAGCCCGCCATTGTCTTAAACTTGCTGGCTATACGGCTTTGTGTTTGGACAATGTGAAGGATTAGCGCTCGCTAGTATAATTATGTCAGCTGAGAGAAGTCGTGGCCTAATTTCCAGCTCCTCCGTCATACGTAACCTAGATGAAAAGGAGTCGCTTTCAGCACACAGGTCCCTGTGCCCAGATTAATTAAAACAATATTGAGCTTAGCCGAAGAAATTCTTGCACACAGTCATGCGCACACACTGCCGCTCCCTCCCCCTCGCTCTGACCGAGTCTTTCACGGCCGTAATTTGAGCTTTCACTCCAAATCTCATCCCTGCTGTCAGCACGCCTGTCTCGAGCCGAGAGCATCCCATGATTCCTCTCTCTCAGAAACACACATTCATAAACAGAGAACGCTGGAGCAATGTGGGGTTTTCTATGAGGCCGACTGTCACTAGTAATAACAACAACAACAACAACAACAACAATAAATCATCAATAATGTAATGTAATGTAGGCTAATGTGAAAAAAATATTAATACAATTATTATTATTTCCATTGTATTGTATTAATGATTTCTGCTAGTTAATATAGTATAAATATAATATAATTAAAAATAATTTAATATAATATAGGCAAATATTATTATTACTTTTATCACTATTATTATTATTATTATTATTATTATATAATATATGGGAAATATTACTATTATTATTATTATTATTATTATTATTACCCATATATTATATTACATACATTTTAAATATATATTAAATCAAATCAACATTTATTTTTATAGCACAGAGAGAAATTATTTTATATAAAATCAACCTATATTATATTGTAATTTGATTATTATTTTTATTGATCATTAATCAATATAATTTATTAATATAATATATATTAATATATATTTAATATAATTAATATATAATTAATATAATACATGGGAAATATTATAACGTGTGATTTGTGTGTGAATGACTGTCATGAGTGAATAAACAGTGAAGGCTCCAGCTGTATGGGCTTTTCTATGGGGCCGACGGCAAGCAGGGCGATTGCCACTAGTGGCACCAAACATAATTGCGAAAACAATGAATAAAAGCGATCCGAGACCTGCCTGATGCAAGGCGCGCCTTTGTTCCCCCAACAAAAGCGACCCGCTCGCAGCGGAGGGAGTGAAAGACGGATGAAGGAAGCGACGGAGTGAAGGATGCTGGGAGGGGCGAGCGTATAAATCTGGGCTGTAATCTCCCTCTCGCACTCGCTGGCAGCCGTCTCCGCCGCTCCTCATCCTCAGCCTACCTGACCGCCGGTGTCAGATTAAGTGTCCGGGATTTAATGAAACGGTCTTCGCATTATCGCGCCTGTCAGGGAGGAAGAGGAGGGGGCAGCCTTCATAACGAAGGCCTCTCCAATTACGCCGGGGCTTAGAGGGCCTGACAGGCGTAATGATTCATCTGAGAGAGAGAGAGAGGGAAGATGTGCCCCTCAGATCTCACTCTCCTCCTCTTTTTAATGAACCTGAGTCTCTCCACGTGTTCTTCAGGGATGGAAGAGCTCTCAAAAAGGCGGCAGAGTTGAGGAGCACACCTGGAAGAAACATGCGGAAGAGAAACCGCCTCGGCCAACGTGTCCAGTGATCAGTGATCAATACGCATACTAAACACAGAAATACTATGGCTTAAAGTCAGCTTGAAATGGAAGCTGCGCTAGTCTTTTCTTCCCTATTGTGCCGTATATCCGAGTGAAACGCTTCTCAAACAAGAACAAATGTAGGGGGGGCTTGATTTTGTCCGAGGGGAATTGATTGGATGGTTGTGGTTTGCTATTGGTGGATCTCATGTGAGTGACAGGTTGCCCCGCCCTCATCATCAGAGAACAGAAGAGATGTCACTGCTTGATCAAAGATTACGAGGCACATGAATCTAAAACAATAATAATGTGCACGGATAATTTATAATATACACTGCAATATTCCATAAAAAAAAAAAGAATTGTTGATTTTGATTTCATGGTAACTAACAAACATCACAAGCTTCAAACTGATATAATATAATATAATATAATATAATATAATATAATATAATATAATATAATATAATATAATATAATATAATATAATATAATATAATATAATAAAATAAATGTAATATAATAAATAAATGTAATTAATCTTTTTTTGCAGATTAATAATAATCTACTACTACTGAAAGTTATTCTGATTCATGAATCTAAAACAATAATGATGTGCACAGATAAATAATTTATAATAAAAACACTGCAATATTCTATAAAAAAAAAAAATTTTGATTTCATGGTGACTAACAAATATCACAAATAATAATATAATTAATTAATAAATATAATATAATATAATATAATATAATATAATATAATATAATATAATATAATATAATATAATATAATATAATGTAATATAATGTAATATAATATAATAGCAAAGGTTTTTTGCAGATTATTAATAATAATAATAATAATTAATATAAATGCTACTACTATTATTGTGATTATTATTATCATCATTAATACTAATACTAATACTAATAATAATACTACTACTACTACTACTACTACTACTACTACTACTACTAATAATAATAATAATAATAATAATAATAATAATAAAACAAATAAAATGAATACATTCATTTTATGCTAATTTTATTTAGATTAACTGTTTGCTTTCCATCCATTCTTGTGGTATCACTTGTTTCAGATTTATCCTAAATATTACATAAAGTGAAGGTCCAGTCCTCACTTTGTTTCACATTTTCTCTTCCTGTCTAAGTGAGCGGTTCACAGCCGACTTAATCAGTAAACCAGACCAGACTAATCTGGGATACACAGTTCATATTGCAAACTGCATTTCCCTTAATTCCGTGGGACGCAACATTACAAGTGTGTAGGCCTCGTGCTGGTTGTGAGGCCCTATCCAGGGGCCACTCGTTAAACAGCCCACTTCCCTTTTGTAACACAAAGGGCCTCTCTTCCCCTTCCTGCAGCCTCTCCTCATCCTCCGTCAAACAAAAATGTGACACAGAAGGCCTCACTGCACACAAACGCCTGCTAATCTTGTTCAACCCCGCAAATTCCGTGTAGTCACACTGTCAGCTCGGAAGCAAAAGCATCAGCCCTCTAAAAACTTTCAAACAGCTCGAACGCATAGAGATATGAAAACATTAAAACATGCAAAAATACAGTAAAAACAGTGAAATATTTTTACACTTTAAAACAGCTGTTTTCTATGTGAATATATAGTAAAGTGTAATTTATTCCTGTGATCAAAGCTGAATTTATCATCATTACTCCAGTCTTCAGTGTCACATGATCCTTCACAAATCATTCTGATATGATGATTTGCTGCTTAAGAAACATTTCTGAGTATTATCAATGATGAAAATCATTATTTTTCATGATTCTTTGATGAATAGAAGGTTCTAAAGAACAGCATTTATTGGAAAAAGAATCTTTTGTAACATTATAAATGTCTTTAATGTCACTTTTGATCAATTAAATGCATCCTTGCCGAATAAAAGTATTAATTTCTTTTCTTTTTTTTAAACTCTTACTGACCCCAAACTTTTGAATGGTAGTGTAAATGCTTTTAACAGTAGATCTGACAGTGGGAAAAAAAAAAAAAAAAAAAAAAAAAAAAAAAAAAAATGCGTTTGGCCACATTTCATCGCATAAGATCAAGTGATCTCATGGCATGGCTTGAACGCCGCGTCCGATATGTGGGTCCATCGGTCTAGTGCTTATCTCCCGCTCTGCTTCTGTGCTCGGCACCGAGGACCCGGACGCCAGCAATTGTGCCCACTGCCGCCGAGTGCCAAGGCAAAATTGATGAAACATCACAGGATTTGAGAATTGGCAGGCTAGCGCGATGTGGCGAGCCAGTCACAATTAAAATGATTACACGTCCTTCCAATTTTCACCGCTTTCATTCCAATAGTGCTGATAGCATGAGATTGAGACGGAAAGGCGGAAAAAGCATGATATATTCCTTGTATAGAATACGCTAGGTGGATTGAATGGCAGTAAAACAACATTTGTTGTTGGCTCCGTGCGTTTTGATCCAGTTACAGTAATTGAAGCAATAGAAGCAGGACGCAGCACTTCGGAAACAGGCTAAAGTGCCGACGGTTTCTAGTGCTTGGGTTTGCTCGTGTGCTTACCACAGTGTATTTTAGACGGAAACACCCGAGAGGGTTTTAAGTGGGAAAAGAATATGCAATATTGATCAAGAGCAAAAGCTACGAATATGCAATCTGGCAACTGCAGTATCCTCTAAATGGCCGTCCTCAGAGATGCAGGTGGATTTTAAACAGAGATCCACACAGACGCTGAGTGCAGTGAAGTCTCTAAAACACGCCTGACTGAGAGAAACACACACCTACATGCATTCCAGCAAAAATCTGTCTTAAAGGAGTCCTATTCTGCTTTTTTTCCTATTCTGGAGTCCTATTCCTAAACGCCTCCATTGTAGTCTTGAGTTTTCTTCCGGGAACGAACACGTCACAATATTCATACGCAGAATAAAGGGGCGGGGCCTGGTTGAGTTAGTTAGAAGTGTGTTGAAACTGCCGGTTATGGTAAGGAGCAGGACATTTCCCAAACACTTGACCAATCGCAACACACTGCTCCAGCCGACCAATCAGAGCACAGTGTGGTTTTCAGAAGGAGGGGCTTCATAGAGACAGGAACTAAACAGAGCATTACTGACAGACTGGGAAGAGAGGAGCCGCAACAATGGAGAATATGGGGAAATAATCAACATTCAAGCAGGAAAACCTGTTCTAGAAGGTGTTTATTGTTGCATTGTCTTTCTGATGCCCTCTATAAGGAAGAGACGGAGTTGTTCTCACCTAACTCATCCCACAGCTGCCGGTATTTGTCCGTCATGGTGGTTCCCTGCTGCCGCCACAGAGCCAGCCGCGGGTCGGCCATGAACTGCTCGGTGATCAGCGTTAGCATGCGAGCACCGTTAGAGTCCCGCATCTTCAGCATCTCCCGTACCTGCAGAACACGTGCAAACACACACGGAAGATTTGAGCACATGCACCACAACGAGAACAATGAGGAAAATACTAAACCTGACACTGTATCCAAACCAGACATTCTCCATTTTCAATCTGTTTTGGTTCTAAATAGCCATAACTGTGATGCTAGGAGTCAGAAAAAAATTACACCAAGGCTGCATTTAGTTGATCAAAAATACAGTAAAAATAGTGAAATATTTTAACAATTTAAAATAACTGTTTTCTATGTGAATATATAGTAAAGTGTAATTTATTCCTGTGATCAAAGCTGAATTTATCATCATTACTCCAGTCTTCAGTGTCACATGATCCTTCAGAAATCATTCTCTGTTTAAGAAACATCATTTTTTATTCCGTGGTGGAAACAAGCTTCCATGTTTCAAACATGGATTCTACGGAGGCTTGTTTCCGCCACAGAATAAAAAAAATAAAAAAGGTAATTGCGATTTTTTTTTATCTCACAATTCTGACTTCATAACATTTATATCTCACAATTCTGAGAAAAGAAGTCAGAATTGCAAGTTTATATTCTATTATATTCTTTATATTCAATTCTGACTTTATAACATGCAATTGTGAGTTTATATAACTGAGGAAAAAAAGTCTGAATTGTTAGATAAAAAGTTGCAATTATCTTTTCAATAGTTTTATTCTGCGGCAGAAACATGTTGTGCTGCTTCAGATTTGTGTGGAAACCGTGACATTTCCTTATTCATGATTCTTTGATGAATAGAAAGTAAAAAAAAATAAAAAAAACAGCATTTATTTTTGAAGTACTTTTTTTAAATGTTATAAATACCAGTTTTGATCAATTTAATGCATCTTTGCTGAATAAAAGAATTAATTTCAAAAAAAAAAAATGAAGTGTAGCTCCACCCACAGTGAAATCTCATTGGTTCAAAATTCCACTCAACATGCGCATTAAACATTATATGTTTTTTCTTACTAGCTGTGTTTTGTAGCTTTTTGCAGTATTTTGCTTGCAAATAGAACAATATTTTGCATCATGCTTGATGTAAGAGATCAACCAGACAGAATGCATTGAATTTTCTTCAAATGTAGCGGGTAGGTTAATGCTTGCATACAAAACTTTCAGCATTACTTCTATTTTATCACTTAAAATGTTAATGCAGTGATGTGGAAAAGGGAAGATCATCATAAGCAAAACCACATGTTTAAAGGGTTAGTTCACCCAAAAATGAAAATCCTGTCATTAATTCCTCTCCCTCATGTCGTTCCAAACCCGTAAGACCTTCGTTCATCTTCTGAACACAAATGAAGATATTTCTGATGAAATCCGAGAGCTCTCTGACCCCTCCATAGACAGCAGTTTAATGAACACTTTCAAGGTCCAGAAAGGAAGTAAAGACATCGTTAAAATAGACCATGTGATAATACAAACAAAAACAAACAAAAATAACGACTTTATTCAACAATTTCGTTCGAGCCTGTGTCAAACTCCTACGCAGTTTCCGTTGTAAATACAGTGCATCTCCTGCGTCATCATCACACACGTGTGGTGCGTCACGTGACCAGCAGCGGCTGGCGTAGATCTCGAGAGCGCTGCACTGTATTTACAACGGAAACTGCGTAGGAGACTGACACAGGCCAGAACGAAATTGTTGAATAAAGTCATTATTTTTGTTTGTTTTTGCGCACTAAAGTATTCTCATCGCTTCATAACATCAAGGTTGAACCACTGGAGTCACATGGACTATTTTATCGATGTCTTTACTTCCTTTCTGGACCTTGAAAGTGTTCATTAAATTGCTGTCTATGGAGGGGTCAGAGAGCTCTCGGATTTCATCAAAAATATCTTTATTTGTGTTCTGAAGATGAACGAAGGTCTTACGGGTTTGGAACGACATGAGGGAGAGGAATTAATGACAGAAATTTCATTTTTGGATAAACTATCCCTTTAAGTTGAGCTTCACCCCACCTTTGAAAACAGGAGATTGAGCTGTTTGCCCGAGCCGTGGTATCCCCCCTGGGACAGGAAGAGCTTGACCTGCTCCTGGACCTGCTCCTCATCCAAATGCCAGCAGTTCTCATCGTCCACGCTGGCCCCTGCTGTGGGGTCCGGGGCCCCTAATTTATAAACGCACAACCAAGCGATCAGTGAATGGTATGGTGACGCTTTCAATTAAAAATGTTGAACAAACTTACTAAAAATAAAATGAGAATAAAAAGCCAGAGAGTCTATCAGCCCAAAATCTTCAACACAACTAATGCAATGAATGCAGAGCCTTAAAGGAGTCCTATTCTGCTTTTGTTAATGTTCGTCTTTCTTCAGTGTGTAATGTTGCTGTTTGAGCGTGAAAAAGGTTTCCAAAGTCCCTCCAGTGGGAGTTATTCTCTATATCAGTGTCATTGTTTCTGAACTCCCTGAAACGCCTCCATTGTAGTCTTGAGTTTTCTTACGGGAACCAACACGTCACAATATTCCTCATTTAAACTATTCATACGCAGAATAAAGGGGCGGGGCCTGGTTGAGTTAGTTAGTAGTGTGTTGAAACTGCCGGTTATGGTAAGGGACGGGACATTTCCCAAACACTTGGCCAATCACAACACACTGCTCCAGCGGACCAATCAGAGCACAGTGTGCTTTTCAGAAGGAGGGGCTTCATAGAGACAGGAACTAAACAGAGCGTTACTGACAGACTGTGAATAGAGGAGCCGCAACAATGGAGAATATGAGGGAATAATCAACATTCAAGCAGGAAAACCTGCTCTAGTAGAGCAAAAACAACACTTTAAAAAGGGTATAAGAGGTCGCCTTTAATGAAAAGTGTTGGTCTAAAATTAAACACATGCAGGGAAAGAAAACCCCCAAACCCCAAACAACGGCTGATGATTTAAACGGAGTCGACAATGCTGAGGGTCTATAGTAAAGATTTATTAGACGCCACATCAAACCAACTTCCTGCATTCCAGCCGTGACCTCACACAGGCCCAGCCTGATGAAAGCACTTCCTTTTCCCCCCTGTTCTGCAATGTGCTGTTCGCTGACGTTTTGTCCCCCTATAATTGGCACATCCGCTTTAGATTTCCCCTTCCCGACAAAAGTGAAATATAATATGACCATTGTGCCTAATGCCGAAACGATAAGAGACTAGAAGAGTCTTTCTTTCCCTTCATACTGATGTCATCAGGCTCTGGGACCAACAGCTCCAGGCCGCGGCGTAGCTCAGAAACAGAGCTAATGCTAATGGAAATGTGCATGAACATTACAAAAATCAGCCAAACTAAGTTTTAAAGGGGTACTATTATGGAAAATAGGATTTTGTTTGCCATTTTTCACATAAAAAAAAAAAAAGTTTGATTTACTATGTTCATTAACAAACTTCCTCAGTGCAGAGAATCTAATGAAATTAAGATGCAAAAACATCTTAAGAAGATATTTTCACGGTTGTAAAGCCACAGTTATGAGCTAATTAACATATTCAGACTATATTTACAGTCATTCTATGTAACGTATGGAAAATGGCTAACCAAAGGTCAGTAATATACAGAAATCTTAAAGGTGCAGTAGCAAAAACAGCTCGTTTAATCCTAAGAATCTGACAGAGGGTGCAAAATTATAATATAATAATAATTATTAATAATAATAATAATAATAATAATAATAATAATAATAATAATAATAATAATAATAATAATATTATTTTTTTCCCTCTATATATTTTCTCTATATTTAAATAAAAAATAAAATATATAAAAAAAAATAAAATAAACTGTAAAAAATAAAATAAAATCTAAAAAAATAATTTATCAAATAAATTAAATCTACTTGACCAAAACAGAAAATCTATTCTAAACTCAACATAAAAAACAAATGAAAGAAAGACAAAACAAAACATTTGAACTAAAGTCACTGTAATATAAATATATAATCAGTAACACTTTACAGTAAGGTCTCATTTGTTAACATTAAGTAATGTATTAACTAACATGAACAATACATTTGTTACAGTATTTATTGATCTTGGTTAATGTTAGTTAATAAAATACAGCTGTTAATTGTTTGTTCATGTTAGTTCACAGTGCATTAACTAAATGTCAACAAATACAACCATTGATTTTAATAACGTATTACTAAATGCTAAAATTAACATTAAGATTAATAAATGCTGTAGAAGTATTGTTCATTGTTACTTCATGTTATTTAATGAAAACCTATTGCAAAGTGTTACCATATAATCATATATTTGATGTTTTCATTGTTAATTCTTTCATATGTAATATATAAAATGCACGTATGTATATTTGGAAACTAGAGAAGACGTTGCGTTCAGCCCGGTTCTGATAGTTATCTTTGTAAGAGAGCAGGAATGTGAAGTATCAGCGCTCTCGATATGGAGGGCCCTTTAGGCCGGAGCTCACCGTGCACTTGATTGATCTCCGAGTTCTGCGAGAGAATCTCGTCGGCCAGTTTCTGGGCCGTGGGCAGAACTTCTGTGTGGTGGACAGTGATGAGATACTGCACAAACTTCTGCAGCTGGTCCCTGTTCATCTGGAATAGAGTCTCTGAGATGGGGAGGTGAAGTTTGACCTGCTCGGGCCGCCGTACACGGTACAGGGAAAGCGCCACCACGTGGGCGCAGTAGAAGATGTCCTTGTTTCCACAGCCGCACGTCACGGAGGTGATCTTGCAGCGGTCGAAGCTAATGGCTACGCTGCACACCATCTCGGGTTCGGACGGCGTGGCGGGTTCCGTTACTGTGCCGCTGAGATGGAAACCTGAGAGACAGAGAGAAACAAAGAGTTAATATGCTGGACTGATGGTCACTGCATCCGCCAAACTCGGCACAGACCTTCAGCCTGCTCTGACTGTGTGAGATATATTCGTTCCAACTGACCGGACAGTTTTCCCTTAGCAGATGACCAAAAATACAACAAACTTCCATTAATGACTATATAAACTCTGCATTTTAAATAAGGCTTTATTTTTTTCAAACCGATCAGTTTTCCTCTAGTGAATAATTAAAAATAAAATAAAATAAAATAAATATAAAATATAAATAAACAATATAAAAATATATAAATATAACAAATATAATAAATATAAAATATAAACAAATAAATATAAAATGAAATATAAATATAAAAATATAATATAATAAATAAAACAAAATATAAAATAAAATACTTGCATTAAAAGAAATATAAGTATAAAAAACAAAATAAAATATAAATATTAAATAAAATATAAATGTAAAATGAAGTATAAATATTAAATAAAATATAAAACAAAATATTAAATATTAAATAAAATATAACAAAATATAAAATAAAATATAAATATTAAATAAATAAATAAATAAATAAATAAATAAATAAATAAATAAATATATATAAAATGAAATATAAATATTAAATAAAATATAAATATAAAACAAAATATAAAATATAAACAAATATAAAATTAAATATAAATATACAAATATAATAAATAAAACAAAATATAAAATAAAATACTTGCATTAAAATAAATATAAATAAATGTAAAATGAAGTATAAATATTAAATAAAATATAAATATTAATTAAATAAATAAATAAATAAATAAATAAATAAATAAAACAAAACAAAAAACAAAACAAAAAACAAAAAACAAAAAACACTCGCATTAAAAGTATGCAAAAGTACAATGAAATCCTTGAAAAGTGATACAGGGATAGTGTAAAGAGGGAGAGAGGATGAGGAAGTCTCAGTTTACTGTTGGTGAACAGATGTCTATGTACGTGTGTGTGTGTGTCTGTGTGTGTGTCACACGGTGTGTGATGTGGGCGGAGCTGCTCGGCGACTGCCGTGTGCCACTACAAAGGCAGGACTGAATAATACAGATGCTCATTTGAATATTATTTTAAGTGCTCTTGCTGCTGATCCAAAAGAGGCGGAGAATCGTACATTAACTAGCAAGTAAAGCAGATATTAATGAGTGCAGCCCATCCGCCCAACGCCCAGGGAGTTAAAATGTGCCCGTCTATAGCAGACTTCACTTCCTGCTTGGGCTGTTTCCAATATTTAAGCACTTAAATCCCTGTTTACTTCATTTGTGTCTTTGTTCTATTGTTTTCATTTGTTCATTTAATAAAAAAAGAACTAAATAAAAATAAATGAATTAAATATGATTAATAACTGTTTTCATTTGCCCCTCTGTTTGTATTACAAAAAAATAAAAATGAAAATAAATAAATTAAATTAACTAAAAAATGAAAATCAATAAAGTCAAATAAAAACAAAACAAACAAAAAAAATATATGAATAATAACGTTTTCATTTGTCACACTTTGTATTTTTAGTATAAGTGTATAATATAAAAAAAAAAACTAAAAATCAATAAAAAAAATCAATAAAAACAAAAAGTAAAAAATACAGAAAATAAATAAATAAAAATGAATAAATAAATAAAAATGAATAAATAAATAAAATCACTAAAACTCAAATAAAAACAAAACTAAAATAAATATAATAATAACTGTTTTAATTTGTCCTACTGTTTGTATTTGTATTATAAAAAAAAAACTAAATATTAATGAAAATAAATAAAAACAAAATTAACTAAATAAAAATGAATCAATAAAAACAGTCAAATAAAACCAAAACCAAAAATAAACCAAATAAATTAAATATATTAATAACTAAAAAAACGTTTTCAATTGTAATTACAAAACTAGAAATTAACAAATAAATAGTTTTTAAATAAATAAGTGTATTCAATATTCATTTTGTGGTGTCCGTTGGTATTGACTACTGTTATTTCTGCAAGAAAACAATACATTATAAACTGCTATTTAATGGTGCCTGTGTCCCACATTCAGATCAACTCTTGCCTAAAGGGTAAAAACAGACTCCACCCTTTAATAGCACATATCCTGTTAGTGGTGGGAGCGACCAACTATTGCTACAAGAGAAAAGGGATGAATGTTCAAGTTTCACTTCCTTTCTCAATGTGCTGACCCAGCAGTGTCCACCTATAGACCTCTTCCACATCGCTAAATATATTCGATCACTTGAGAAAAGCTTTAGCTTGTAGGATGTGGAGAAAGAAGATGCCAGGAGCGATTTCTAAACAGAGTTCAAGAGCACAAAAAAAAACCTTTAACAGAGGGCCGAAAGCAGAGGAACTGGCCAGCGGCGCTCTAATCCATGTTTCCAGCAACACTTACATAAGACGCGTTTTATCCTCTGGTCATGTGCAGGTTTGTGTGGAAACAAAAGATGTGTCTAATACACCCACCACTACTCGCTGTGTGTTGCGTTTGGACGCGCCGCGTCATCAACACTCAACAGCCCGGCTAAGACAGTCCGATCCTAAGTAAACACTTGACGTCTAGACATCTTTAGGGGGATTCCTCAACGCAAACCACCATCCAGCTCAGGAAACAGCGCTGCTATTCATCTGCACGGGAAGCGAACAAAAGCAGCGATGTTTCGTGTATCACGCCGCAAATCAACTAATTATACAGGCGGTCTCCAGGTGGCCACTTACAGCGCTCTGTTCAATCACCAAGACACAAACACTTTAACTCTCAGACGACGAGCTCAGCAGTCAGCTTCATAATCAAAATTATTTTTCTCTAAAACGCTCCCCGAGGAAGGGGAAGGTAATAATGAAAGTAAGCGCAGATTTGGAAGCCAATATAAACAAACGCAGGAGAGATTCTGCTATTCATCACGACACAAATGAATCTGGAGCAGCACGTGGCCATCGCCGATGATGCTATGAACACACAACACACGCCGCTCTGGGTCACCTGACTTCCTGATATTAAAATACAGAAATACAAATAAACAAACAAACGTCATTCATTAAAAGGCTTGGTTTTCTTTATGCAAAAATTATTATAAAACAGAGCGACAGATAGAGCAACAGAGATAGAGCGAGAAATAGCTAGAGTGAGATATAGAGCGATAGATCGAGCGAGAGAGCGAGATGGAGCAATAAACAGCGAGAGAGCGAGAGATAGAGCGATAGATAGAGCGAGAGATAGAGCGAGCGATAGAGCGAGAGAGCGAGATGGAGCAATAAACAGAGCGAGAGATAGAGCGAGAGACAGAGCGAGAGACAGAGCGAGAGACAGAGCGAGAGACAGAGCGAGAGACAGAGCGAGAGACAGCGAGAGACAGAGCGAGAGACAGCGAGAGACAGAGCGAGAGACAGAGCGAGAGACAGAGCGAGAGACAGCGAGAGACAGCGAGAGACAGAACGAGAGACAGAGCGAGAGAGCGATAGACAGAGCGATAGATAGAGCGAGAGAGCGAGAGATAGAACGAGAGAGCGATAGATAGAGTGAGAGCTAGATAGAGTGAGAGCTAGATAGAGCGAGAGAGCGAGATGGAGCGAGAGATAGAACGAGAGAGCGATAGATAGAGCGATATATAGATAGACCAAGAGAGCAAGAGATAGATAGAGTGAGTGAGAGAGCAAGATGGAGCAATAAATAGAGCGAGAGAGCAATAGATAGAGCATGAACAAGCGCTTGATAGACAGAACGATAGAGCGATAGATAGAGCAATAAATAGATAGAGCGAGAGACAGATAGAACAAGAGAGTGATAGAGTGAGCGAGAGAGCGAGATGGAGCAATAAACAGAGCGAGAGATAGAGCAATAGATAGAGCGCTAGGTAGATAGATAGAGCGAGAGAGCGAGAGATAGATAGAGTGAGCGAGAGAGTGATAGAGTGAGCGAGAGAGCAAGATGGAACAATAAATAGAGCGAGAGAGCGAGAGATAGAGCATGAACGAGCGATAGATAGAGCAACAGAACGATAGAGCGATAGAATGATAGAGTGATAGATAGAGCGATATATAGATAGAGCAAGAGATAGAACAAGAGAGCAAGAGATAGATAGAACAAGAGAGCGATAGATAGAGCGAGAGAGAGCAATAAATAGAGCGAGAGATAGAGCAATAGATAGAGCGCTAGGTAGATAGATAGAGCGAGAGAGCGAGAGATAGATAGAGTGAGCGAGAGAGTGATAGAGTGAGCGAGAGAGTGATAGAGTGAGCGAGAGAGCAAGATGGAACAATAAATAGAGCGAGAGATAGAGCATGAACGAGCGATAGATAGAGCGACAGAACGATAGAGCGATAGAATGATAGAGCGATAGATAGAGCGATATATAGATAGAGCAAGAGATAGAACAAGAGAGCAAGAGATAGATAGAACAAGAGAGCGATAGATAGAGCGAGAGAGAGCAATAAATAGAGTGAGAGATAGAGCAATAGATAGAGTGATCGATAGATAGAGCGAGAGATAGAGTGATCGATAGATAGAGCGAGAGATAGAGTGAGTGAGAGAGCAAGATGGAACAATAAATAGAGCGATAGATAGAGCGACAGATAGATAGAGCGACAGATAGATAGATAGATAGATAGATGGATAGATAGTTTTGTTCTTTGTGCAAAGTATAATTTCTCCATGACATTCTTTTGATTTCAGGATGAAATATGACCTGTACAAGTTTCATGAGACTCACCCACAGACAGCACTGATGACACACACACACACACACACACCAGCACACACACACACACACACACACACACACACACACACACACACACACACACGTGTTCACACTCTAAATGATTTTGTTGGCACGAGGCTGTGTTGGGGCCGGGGGAACTCTTTAACGAGCTGCGGCGTCAGGAGAGGGTGTCGTACAGGGAGACGCGAGCTCTCGGGAGTCCTCACACCGTCTCCAGGACAGTTCATCAGAGCAGAGCATCTGTTGAGCGGGATAAACAATCAGCTTCACCTCCACGCTCCGCACAGAGCCATGAAGCACCAGCATTCTCCCAGAAATTTATTCATATTGCAATAGGCTACATCACTTCTGTTTTTTTTGTAAGATTTAATTTTTACTTTTTAAAACATACATTAACAAATATTTAAGTATTTAAAATATATTTGCATTTGTATTTTTTTTTTTTTTCACATTTTTTCAACATTTTGTAATACTTAAATATCTGTCAAATGTAAATAGTTAAATAATTAAAATGTCAAGTATTTATTTTTTTAAATACATAAATACTGTGTATGAAAAATTGTAAATATTAAAAATACTTCTCAGTTTTTGTACGATTCACTTTCTTTTTATAAATATAAATGTTTTACAAATGTTTAAAAAAAATTAAAGCATTTAAAAAATATTTAAATTTTTAATATGTAAATACTTCGCTTAGCTTTTGTAATATTCACTAACATTTTTTAAAATACAAATGAACAAATATTTCAATATTTAACATCTTCAAGCACATTTTTATTATGTAAAAATAGTTTAATATTAGCATCTTTTCAAAATGTAATTTTTTAGTAATACTTAAATATTTGTTAAATAATTAAATTGTCATGTATTTATTCTGTTAAATGTGTAAATACAGTATGAACAATTTTAAATATTAAGATTACATAACTTTCAGTTTATTTTGTACGATTCACTTTTTAAAAAAAAATATAAATGGTTAACAAATATTTTAAAAAATATATTAAAGTATTTAAAAATATTTACATTTTTAATATGTAACTACAGTTTTTAATATTGACATTTTTCCAAACAAATATATTTTTTAAATACTTAAATATTTTGTTAAATTTAAAAATGTAAAAATTAACAAATATTTAAATATTTAAAAAGATTTACATTTTAATTGTGATTTTTTTTTTTTTTTTAAAAAGAGGATATTTTTTAACACATAGTTTTGTAATACTTAAAATACTTAGGTATTTAACAAATAAAAGCAATATTTAACAAATATTTGTTTAAATAATTAAATAGTTAAAAATATAAAATTATATACAGCATATCACACATTTCAGGTATTTGAAGTGAAGGCATTTTCTATCATAATTACTCTGTACATGTGCCACACAACCTGAAGCGACTGTGAAAGCGGCTTCAGTTTACCTCGCACATGCTACAATGACATTTATTGTTTTTTTATGACAAATAATTATACCTTGTGTCGTATATCACAGTTTTATAAGCCGCGCGTGCTGATAGGTCCGTGAGTGATGCCGGCGCCTGTCCGGCAGGGGGATTTACTGCCCCGACAGAGAATGTTTAAGGCACAGTTAATGGAAAAGCTGGGGCAACAAGACAATTAGCATGACTTTAATTAAGACATTTTCTCTGTGGTCAGTTTTATTAAAGCACTTAGGTAAAACCCAGAGGAGTTCACACACTTCAGACTGGCACAATCTATAGCTAATAGGCAGCTGGGGACGGCGGCAAATTACAATATGCTAGAAATGAGATGATGCTACTACTAGAGGCCGAAATAAGCTGATTTGATGGTGGTGAACTTAGTCGTACCACAGGAAGGTCATGATTTAGATTAGGGATGTTTAAAGGCTCCATAACACACACAGTTTCTGCCATTAGTCTTGAGTATCTATAGAGTAGTGTTGATCCTTCATATCTCCCAAGAGTCTTTAGTTTTATAATATTTATAAAAGACATATACGCTGTACCGATTCTTTCAGAAAACAGCCGAGCTTGTGGAGGCGTGCAGTGGGCGGAGCTAAAGAGACACACGCACGCACACACACACACACACACACGGCATTATCCCTGGATAACTCTCGATTCACTATACGTTGGTGTTGTTCACATTATATGCACTTACGCAGCGATTGCCAACAAAACACACACATTTGATGCAGTTTCACTCGCCGCCTGCGGTTTCCACTCATGACCGGGAACAAACACACACACTTGCAAAACTCCGGAAACACAAACTGCATCCACTGTTCCCTTAACGCTGGGTTATTTGGGAAGCTGAACAAGGTGATCTTTCCCTCACAGCAGAAACACACTTCTTTAATGACATTGTTGATCTCGTGTCTAAAAACACAATGGCTCTTGCTCTGTGTCTGTGTGTGTGTCTGTGTCTGTGTGTCTGTGTGTCTGTGTCTGTGTCTGTGTGTGTGTGTGTGTGTGTGTGTGTGTGTGTGTGTGTGTGTGTGTGTGTGTGTGTGTGTGTGTGTGTGTGTGTGTTCATCCGGGAGAAGTGCCCATACAAGGAATTCCGCCCTTTATGACGTCATACAGGGCCATACTCGGAAAAAAACTTTCCGAAACTTGTTTGAATCCTGAAGGAGTGTATTTGGCACAGAAATACTCCGTCATACGTCCAACTCGTTTTTTGAAATTTTGGCCGTTTATCATGAGAATCAACTCTTTAACAGTGTAAATAAGTCAGAATGCATGAAATAGCATTAGACCCCCCCTTTAAGTCAAAGACTTTATATATGCACTCATATTACTATGAATGGGAGAAAGTGCAACACGAAAAACAAAACCCAGAGCATCATTACTGGTCATGAAACGGCTCTCAGACAAGCGCAGTGGATTAAGCCCAGCTGCTGGATCAGAGCGGAGAAGATTGATAACTCCTCGTTTCCTGGACGACAGCGAGGCTAGTCACTCTCACACACCCTGACAAAGTAAATGAAGAAGAATAGCGGTTGGGGCATTTTTCCGCACCAGAAATGAGTGCTGACAGCCCCGCGCTTCCGGAGATCGACAAGTCCGAGTGCTTTGCAAATATCCTCCGTAAATCCTTTCCCGTCGAACGTCGGTGCACTGTGTCCCATGCCGGCCTTCAAACAGACGTGCATCTAACCTTTCCGCCCTGAGAACGACCTGAGAACGACCTTTTCAAGCATTTCCGTCTCGAAATGTCCAATTAGCGCTGACCTACACATCCAAAAAGGCAGAGAGATGCACTACAGGCACTAAACAAGAAGAACAAGCATGTACCTGCGTAAACAACAGTGCATATCGAAAACACCAACAACAAGATACAGACGGATACCTTGTTCTCACAGGTATACCCACAATGCATTGCTCAACTTTGCTCGTGCAAACAAACAAGTGGTTTCCATTATGCTGGAAGCCAGAGAATGTTTGCTTTGGGACGATGGCAGCGATTCCAAACACGGTGCTTAATGGTGCAAACCGTGTTTTGGTGTTTACCTTTGCAGGCCAGTATCTGGCCATCATCTTATTCCCACCACCCGGGCAAGAACGAGCCGAATGTAATGTGATGTGTGTTTTCAGCCCACTGCCTCCAGTCAGAGGAGCGGCGAGACGCCACCTGGTTATGAGGAGCCTCGGTCATAACAAGGAAAAACTTGAAACACTAGAAAGAACAGGAAAAAATGCTTGCCCTTTGGCCTCGATGATTGGAAAACATGCATGTATATAAAATAAAATAATAAAATAAGTAAAAATGCTTCCTATTTTGTTATTGATGTCAAAGATCATGCATCCAATCAAACAGTATTTTGGCACAAATTCATCGGTCACTTGGTAAAAAAAAGCCAAATTACGTCAACGTGTCCTGATTGTGTGACATGAAATACATGATAGTGTTAAAGATGTTAAACCATTTTAAGGGGTCCTTATTCTCTATATCAGTGTTTCTGAACTCCCTGAAACGCCTCCATTGTAGTCTTGAGTTTTCTTCTGGGAACCAACACGTCACAATCAGGGCTTGACATTAACTTTTTTGCTCACCAGCCACTGTGGCTTGTAGTTTTCCACTACTAGCCACTCAGCATTTTCATTGGCCACAATTTTGACATTGATACCATGGGGAAAAACTGCCATATAGATATTTTTAATATCATCTTATAATATATTAGGCTGCTGTCTCTTTAAGACCTGACGCACGGATCCATTATACTGTTACACATGCGTTATGTTTCTCAAATGCTTATGTTCACTTAAAACAGAACTGACTGTGTTTTAGGGATGCACCGATATGAAATTTTTGGCCGATACGATAACCGATAATTCGTTATATTTGAAAGCCGATAACCGATATATTGGCCAATAAATCTAAATCCAAATTTTTATATAATTTTTGAGAGCCTGATTACAACAAAGTCTCAGCATTAAAAGCCATGTCCCAAACAAACAAATTATGACGTTCTCATTATAGTTTTATGTAGCCGATATGACAGACATGTTGCACTGAACTGTATTTTCCTTTTCTGAAGTGATTCCAATCATATTTCAAGCAATTCAAACCCATCATGGTGAACAGTGCGCATCTGAAGCGTCTCAGCTGAAGGAAATAATACATTATTTAAAATACATTACTTAGTAAATACATTTAATACATTATTTAGTAAAATTATGCACAATACGCGCAATCCCATGCCGAAATTCAAGCCCTGTAACAGCAACAATATTCATCCGGAGCAAATAAAGCGAGTGAGTGAGGAGAGGCGGGTTTGTGTGTCACTCGCTATCGGAGAGATGAGAGAGAGAAAGAGACGCTGGTGTCATCTATCTATTCTGAGGAAAATGAGTATCATTTCAGATATTTCAGTATCGAAAAAACAAACAAAAACAAAATCAATATTTCTGACAACACTAGATGCCCTTTTAAAAGACTACAATTGAAAAATTTATATTACATATAAAATTCAACCCTAGTAGGAGTGACTGCGTTACACCGTGTCCTAACTACACGTGACGCCGCGACACGCGATAAAAGGTATCTTTTCCATGTTAATTAGAGTTTTTGTCCTAACCAGCCGCGCCGGCGACGCGCGATGATTCTATTTTAGAAACGGTTTCTATTTCTGTGACGTCACGGCTGGAACAACAACACAAAACAATCTCAGGTTATGTTTATGTGCTTTATTTAAATGTTAAAAGCGTGTAATGTGACTTTGAATATCATTTAGTGCTCCCAGCTTTGTAACGTAGTCGTACTAAAAGCGACAATGGATAATAATTCACCTCAGATCTTGAAATTAAACAAATGGAAACAAGAACATTCAATCTGTGAACAAAAGTATATTCTATGACAAAGATTGTTTTAGTAACTTAGTAGTTTATGTATTTTTAATAATGTTTAAATGGTGTAATATTTGTGAATTTGATTATGTAGGGTACTTATACATTTCCTAGCGAGTGCCGTCAAGATTAATCTCTGGTGCCGTACACTTGCCACGAGAGCCCGTCCACGGGCTGTTCTGATTGGCTGTGGTTTTTGATTGATTTGTCGCATCTCGTAGTCGCGTCGCGTCTGGTGTGGACAGACAAGTTGCTTGTCGCTGGAATCTTATCGCATCGCGTGTAGTTAGGACACGGTGTTACACGCCACTGCTGAAATACAGACGCATTCGCCGGATGTTAACGTCAAGCCCCGCCACAATATTCCTCATTTAAATTATTCATACGCAGAATAAAGGGGCGGGGCCTGGTTGAGTTAGTTAGTAGTGTGTTGAAACTGGCGGTTATGGTAAGGGGCGGGACATTTCCCAAACACGCTCAAAGCGCATGACCAATCACAACACACTGCTCCAGCCGACCAATCAGAGCACAGTGTGCTTTTCAGAAGGAGGGGCTTCATAGAGACAGGAACTAAACAGAGCGTTACTGACAGACTGGGAAGAGAGGAGCCGCAACAATGGAGAATATGAGGAAAATAATCAACATTCAAGCAGGAAAACCTGCTCTAGTAGAGCCCAAAAACACTTTGAAAAAGGGCATAATAGGTCCCCTTTAAGACTAGAAAGGAAAGAAAAAAAATGCCTGTGCTGTTTTTCATTAACCCAGCATACTAAGAAAACGTGCATTTTAGAATCTCATGTGCAAGTTATTAAACTCTGACATTTCAACCCCTCCGCGCCCTTAAGGCGGGTCACCCGAGAGTTCCCAAAGAGGCCAGTGTGTCTCGAAAGTAGCCAATTTTAGCCCGAGCCCAACACTGCGACGTTGTCCCAGAAACCAAGTTAACCGTACTGAAACCCTCGCTCCATTTCTACACAGACCAGTTTGTTTTCTTCTTCAGACCACCCAAACACACGGAAGCAGATCAAAAGCATTTTAACGCGGCAGTTAACGTCTGCTAAAACAGTCGACGGGGCGATTACTACCACGTCCCCCCCAGCGCTCGCCACTTCAAGAAAAAAATTAGATGTCAAATAACAGCAGCCAAATATAGTCGTCGCATTCCCAAAACGAAAGAGAGGAGCTGGAAACCTTGAGCGGGGTCAAGGAGGAGCCGTTTCCCTGCTTAAATAAATAATTGATCTCAGGAGACGTTTGGAAAACATTAATGAACATAATCACAGCATTATAATCACTGTGGTCGTGGTCAGTGGACGTACATCCACAATATATTTACGAACACTTCAGCAAATTCAATTTCATAGCCAAATACTTGTCTAATTGAGTTTGGAAATTCCCAGTGGATTAGTTATAACGTCCTCATCACTGAATAAACATGCTAGATTGTTACTGACATACACATGTGTGATATTTTCTTCTTCCTACTTTCTTCAAGTGGATTTAAGCACATTGTAGCGCAACCACAAACAGATGCAAACGAACAAAAATCATCTAACATATGTTCAAAATATTAAACATGTTCACAATATTCCTCATTTAAATAATTCCTGCTTGTCTACCAGCCACTGTGTGCACTCAAAAAGTGACATCCATAACAACAAGGTCAACATCGCCTTACTCCTATATTAAGAGTTCCTTAGTCCTTGCTCTTAAGAGTTAAGTAGGGCCCTACGAAATCCGTCTTATTTTTTTCCAAATTCCATTTTTTTCTTTTTCCTTTTTTATTTTTTTGGACTCCATTTTAATGGTTAAATTAAAATGTAGTAATCAAAAAGCATGTTAATTAATTTAAATCATAAAAACAACAATTTATTAATTTAAAAAAAAAAATTAAAAAAAAATACATGAATGTTTTTTTTTTTTTTCTGCAGAAATTCAATTTTTCTGGCAATCAAATGAAGGCATAAAACATGAATTTAATTTATTTTTTAATCATATGAAATTAAACTTTTTTTTTTTGTCAAACAAAGTGCTGCACAACAGAGTTTTACTGTTAAAATTAAAACATGGAAGAAAACATGGAAAATTTTGATTATTATAAAAATCATAAAATTAAAAAAATAAATATATATCAATTTTTAATAAAATTTTTTTATGATTATTATTATTATTATTATTGCTAGTATTATTATTACATTGAGACATATCCAAATTCTACTGTACAACAGTAATATATTTCTGTCACAATTTCTTTAAGTTAAACCAAACTTTTATTTTGACGGGTTGCCGTGAAGACCTTTGAGTTTCTGTGTGTTTATGATTTATGACGATAGTGTTTCTCAAATGAAACGGGAAAATGCTGATGAAGTGACTCTGGAGATGAAGTTCATGCATTCATGCCCTCATATAGTGAGACAGCAGAGGCCGGAAACACCACAAGCGTCACGTGTGCATCTTTGTGTGTGTGTGTGTGTGTGTGTGTGTGTGAGAGAGAAATCAAACCATTCATTCACACAGAGACACGCAGAACATGCAGGACTCATATTTTAATAGTCTTTTTGCGGTTTAATATTCACAGACACTAGTCTATATCGCAATGTGATTAAAGTGTACTGACCTACTTTTAATTTATTCATCAAAAAAATTGACAAATTCCATGAAATTCCGGGTAAATTCCCTAACTCATATGCTGATTCGTAGTGGAGATACAGCTCTTTGTGAACACGGCCCCTGATAGGTAGGCATTGCAGGAGTGTGTGAGCCGTGGTGTGTGGTCCCATCAGTAAACAGTGTGCCACAGGTCTTCTCCTCTCGGCTCCAGAGGCCTGGAAAAGCACAGCTGCAGCCCAGTGGTGTTTTCACAACAATCAGCCTTTACCGTGCCGCACGGGCCCTCATCAGCCAACCGGCTCTCCACCGCTCTGTTTGCTCAGCGGATCGCTTTCCCAAAACACACCGGAGAGGAGGAGTCACTGTAACTCCAGGGGAACTGCCCGGACCGCCAAACCCCTCCTACACACACACAGATACGCAAAACGGAAAAGAAAAAGCAGACGTACACCTGTTTCCTGGGGTGGCCTCTGAGACACTATGTGCTCCTCGCTGTGGGTGGGTCGCACTCGGACCTTGATTCATGTTACAGGATGAAACGGAAAACCAGGTTCTTGGAGAGGGAACGGCACCGAAGGCTACGGGCGGACCGCTTCCCTGACGCTCGGGATCAGACTACATGCGGAGTGCTGAAGCTGTTCAAATATCCACACGTTACAGCACAACAAACAGAAGTGTAGCATTTCAAACGCCTCACTGTCCATTCAAAGAGTACTAACTATTCACCTTCCCTTAACATGTAATATTCAACAATATTACGGACTTGAATGCACTGACACTATTGGATGAGAACTGAATGACATCATCATGTTCTCTCCAGAGCTGCTTTATAGATTGAACTCATTTTATAACATTACACGGTTATTGAACTGAACTGAATCAACACTGAACTGTGACCGTTCATTATTGTCTTTTAGAGCTGCTTTACAGCAGAGTTAAATTCTGTTTGCATCATGTTTATCACTGTAAAGCTGCTTTAAAACGATCTGTATTGTATAAAGCGCTGTAAAAAACAAAAGTGACTTGAAAAATTAAATATGAATTACACATATAAATGCACTAACAATACCCAATAGTTAATGGTACTCTGATAAAACAGTGGTAATTTGGTATTAGCAAACATAAAAATCCCCACAAAATATAAAACTCTGAAGGTTTCATACATATTTTGGGATGTGTTATTTAAAAAAAACACAACAACACAATTTTACAAAATAAAAATAAACAACAACAACATTAATAACAATAACAATTATAATTATAAATTATAATGATTATGATCGTAAATATAGATTACAATGAATATAATGACTCATTTGTGTTTTATTATTTTATATTATATTTTATTTTGGAAAAATAACCCAAAATATGTATGAAGCCTTAGGAATTTTATTTTGTGATGACAGTGTTTATTAATATTAACTTACAACAAATATATAAATAAATAAATAAATAAATAAATAAATAAATAAATAGATTAAAAATAAATAAAAAAAAAAGATTATAAATAAAAAACAAAAAACAAATAAATAAATACATACATATTCTGTTTGAAGGAGTTGGATTCCTTAAATGATATTTAAGGGAGCTATTATTATTATTATTATTATTATTATTATTATTATTATTATTAAAAAATAATAAGAGGGTGAATTCAAGTAAATCTGGACACTTTTGGCATTGTGATGACTGGGGAAAATGTCCCAGTTTTTTATTTTATTTTTATGTTTTTTATTTTATTAATATTTTTATTAATAATTTTTTTATTTTATTAATTAACCCTAATAACCCTAATAACTGGGGGGAAAAAATGTCCCAATTATCCTGAATTAACCTTAAAAATAATAATAATTTTATAAAGCTTAAACAAAAATATTGACAACTAAATGGCCTAAATCAACCTGTGTAAATAAATCTCAGTAAAGCAAGATAAGGCCAGCTAAAGTTTGAGCCTGAACACTGGCGGTAAAAGCTCCTAAATATAACGTTCCTGCCCTTTATCATGAGTGCTGGTGCACTTCATCACCACGGGGAACAACAGCGCTGACATTCAGCTCGACCCGCCGGAGAAGTGGAAAACTACTACTGGAGACGCACTCAGTGTTTCAGCCGGGTCAGGCTTTAGGACCCCAGCTCCCAACATGCGGACCATTAGCGTTAGCCATCAGACACTTAAAGAAAAAGAGCGGTAGTTTGAGATACGGTCCAAAACATAGTGAACCTTGTGTGACGGCTGGTTTTAGGCACTTCTCAGCTGGTTGAGCAGCTAAATAATGCATTTCTTCTGTTGCTTTTCAGTACTATATACACTGACTTTTTATCATTGAACAGTTTGTCGCAATGCATTCTGGTTTTGCTAATTTTCATCAACGTTCTAGCATTTAGTACAGACTTACACTGCCGTCAAAAGTTTTTGATCGGTAATATTTTATGTTTTTAAAAGAAGTCTCTTCTGCTCACCAAGGCTGCATTTATTTTATTAAAAAAAAAAAAAAAAAAAAAAAAAAAAAAAAACAGTAATATTGTGAAATATTATTAAAATGTAAAATAACTGTTTTCTATGTGAATATATAGTAAAGTGTAATTTATTCCTGTGATCAAAGCTAAATTTTCAGCATCATTACTCCAGTCTTCAGTGTCACATGATCCTTCACAAATCATTCTAATATGATGATTTGTTGCTTTAAGGTTCAGTGTGTAGTATTTATGAGGATCTAGTGACAGAAATGCAATATAATATACATAACTATGTTTTCAGTGGAGTATAAAGAACTTACTTAAATGTACCGTTATATTTTTATTACCTTAGAATGAGCCATTTCTATCTCCATACGCCGCGGGTCCCCTTACAGTGAAGTCGCCATTTTGTGCCGCCATGTTTCTACAGAAGCCCTAAACGGACAAACTTCTCTACAGAGCGCTAGCTACTCTCTGCTGTCTCAGACGACGACATTTTTGTCCTGTGTCGGCCCCCGTAGCTTCTCTATGTGCTCCGAAAGGGAGGGGTGAGCGGTGGGGGGTGCAATTCACAACCTCACCGCTAGATGCGCTAAAATTCACACACTGCACCTTTAAGAAACATTTCTGATTATTATCAATGTTGAAAACAGTTGTGTAAAAAATTAAGGATTCTTTGATGAATAGACAGTTCAAAAGAACAGCATTTATTTGAAATAGAATATTTTGTAACATTATAAAAGTCACTTACTGTCACTTTAATTTCTTTAAAGGGATAGTTCACCCAAAAATGAAAATTTGATGTTTATCTGCTTACCCCCAGGGCATCCAAGATATAGGTGACTTTGTTTCTTCAGTAGAACACAAATGAAGTTTTTTAACTCCAACCGTTGCAGTCTATCAGTCGTATAATGCATGTGAATGTTAACAATCTATAAGAGTAAAAAAAAAAAAAAAAAAACATGCACAGACAAATCCATATTAAACCCTGCGGCTCGTGACGACACATTGATGTCTGTGATTGCGCGGTGAAGGCTGTTGGACATAGTGCTGTATTAGAGGTAAAAAAAATGATATAAATACTGTTCGGTTTCTCACACACACCAATCATTTCATGTCTTAAGACATCACTGTGTCGTCACGAGCCGCAGGGTTTAATATGGATTTGTATGTGCATGTTTTTTTACTCTCATAGTTCTCATACTCTCATGCGTTACCATTGACATGCATTATACGACTGACAGACTGCAACGGTTGGAGTTAAAAACAAAGTCACCTATATCTTGGATGCCCTGGGGGTAAGCAGATAAACATCAAATTTTCATTTTTGGGTGAACTATGCCTTTAAGTTCTAATATTCACATAGAAAACGGTTTTACATTTTAATAATATTTCACAATATTACTGGGGTTTTTTTTGTATTTTTAATCAAATAAATGCAGCCTTGGTGAGCATAAGAGACTTCTTCTAAAACATTAAAAATCTTACAGACTAAAAGCTTTTGAACAGCAGTGTAGGTTGCCTAAAGATTGTGCCCAGGTGGGCAGTTCACAAGGTTTTGGTAGAGACTTCCAGAGACTTTCTAGGAATAAACAGGGTGGAAACGTGGCCGTCTAAACCAATGTGCGTGAGGTTTGACGTGGTTGAGGCCGGTATGAGTAATATCACCGCTGGAGTCTGCCAGGCCTCATCCCAGGAGCCGTTCTGGACCCCTCCCTGCCCATTAGGGCCCCGGCGGTGAGGGCCAAATGGCATTTAAAAATAGGACGCAGCCACGTAACATGGGATGAACCGCGTTTACTCCCCTTCACCACATAATATCAGTGATAGCATGTGCATGAGGCTGGGAACACGACGCATTTCTGCTCAACATACTGTTTTCTGTTCTAAACTCACAAAATACAACACCAAAGATCTAGCAGTCATTTAATAAAGAAGCTGTGCAAATAATAAATAACAGTAATGCTTAACTTTTAATGGCTTATTGCTTTAAAAACTAAAAAATTAACTACTCATCCACCAAGTAATAAGATATTTAGAGGCAGAATTATCTGTTTTATAAAACAGGGCAACAAAAGCTCTGTTAGTAAGTTTATATAAAAACATGCAAGGGCTATCAGTTTAAAGTGTGCTCTATAGGGCTATAATGATAGGACGCAACTACAAATTAAAGTCTTAAGTTTACTAGTTTCAAAACTAATTTTAGGCTTCAAGAACCAAGTGGTTATTAGTCGAAAACAGCAGCGAAGATGTGCACACTTCAGCAAGCTTTTCACTTCCCCTTAGAGACGCCTGCTCGGTTAGTATGCCTGGAATTTACACCCAGACTAACCAACTGGAAAACCTGACTAATAATGTGCACAAGAGGAAAGGAGACACACACAGAGGCCCGAGGAAGAGAGGGGTTGAGAAACATGTAGTGGATGTGGAGAGGCTGGTGGGTGGAGTCTGGAAGCCCCTCCCACCTCCCCAGACTGCCCCGCCCCCACTGTGCTCGAGAGTCAGCTGATACAGCGGCCACAAGGGATGAGCTGCACTGCCAGTCATCTGCAGCCTCTCGCAGTCTAAGAGCCGCCCACTCCTCCACTGCCGGCGGTCATACATCCGCAACAAAAATCCACACACTTGTGTCTTGTTTGCAATAGTTGTGCAATGTTTCAATTGATTAAAAAGCATTATAGGAGCATATATCAAAATAAAATAAAATATACAAAATAAAATATACGAAATTAAAAAATTAAATAAATAAATAAATAAAAATATATAAGATAAAGATAAAATATAAAATAAAGAATAAAATATAAAATAAATTAATTAAAATACATAAAAATATATGTTAATAAATAAAAAATATAACAAATAAAATATAAAAAAATTAAAATAAATTATATAAAATTAAAAATGAGATATAATATAAATATAAAATAAAGAATAAAATAAAATATAAAATAAATAAATTAAAATATATAAAAATAAATAAAATAAATTACACATTTACTTGGCCATCTAAACCTTAGACTTTTGATGTACAGCTAAATATAAGTACTATAGACTAACGCAAACCTTTATTATTACATATATAAAATATACAAATGTTGGTAGAGCAGTGATTTTATCTAAAGAAAAAAATCCCAAAAAGAAAACAATAGTTATTATTTATAAGTGTATCATAGAAATAAGCATATCAATAAGTAACTTATATAATGGTGTAATTAATATATATATATATATATATATATATATATATATATATATATATATATATATATATATATATATATATATATATATATATATATTATATATATGCGCAACACATTAAATAACATATCTATGATGATTTTGACACCAATATAAAACTTAAATTGCCATCAAAATATTAATAAAAAATATATTATTATATTATATTATACTATAAATAAAGATTTAGACTTAGACTTAGTAAGCATCACATAAATAAATAAATAAATAAAATAAAATAAAGCACATTGCTTGTTTTCACATACAAACAGAATTTATACACTTTCTAAAATTGATATTCACTGGGATTGAGAAAAATTGTGTGTAGTCACTGACTTTTTTTATGAAAACTCCTAAATAAAACAGCATTTTAAGAACAGAAAAGAGTTCATGAAACATGAATCAGAGGATGTGCTCAAAAGGAGTCGGACTGAACTAACTTCTGGGGATAAACTCATCCTGAAAGTGCAGCCAAATAAACCCACACACACACACAAACGTGCCACAGACACTCCCCTGTGTGGCCCAACCCCAAACCGTGGCTGGCCCCGAGCTGAACTGCTCGACTTCTGCTGACGTCACGGGACACGAGGGAGAGGCAGAGCGGGGGGAGGAGAGCGAGAGCGAGAGAGAGAGAGAGAGAGAGAGAGAGAGAGAGAGAGCGAGAGAGAAAGAGAAAGAGAGAGAGCGAGAGGGAGGGCGAGAGAGGGAGAGAGAGAGAATTCCTAAACAGTAGACAAACCCACTGGTGGGAAGCTTAGAAAGCCCTCAGCTGTGGTGAAGAAAAAACGAAGGCTTGGCCGCGCGCCAGACCTCTGAGCTCAGCATTTTGTAATGCACTTCCTTTTCGCTTAACAGCTTGCATAATAGCGCCGGCCGCCACAGCCGCCAACCTTTAACTCTTTGCATCCTGGTCACTATTTTGTGTGGAGGGTTAAAAAATGAACTTACGACGTCTGCTACACCAAAAATACAAAACAAACAGCAAGCAAATCCTTCCCAGAATTCAAGAACCCACGTCCTGCGTCTCTTGGAAACACCAAGTTCTTGCCTGACGCCTACAGCCGTGCCACTTCAGATATGAAAATATCCTGCTGGAAGCATGCAGCAGTGAACTTGTGCGTACAAGTGGACGTAAATGGCGTTTGACACGGGTCCAGCATTCAACACAGTTTCCACCTTAGAGCTCACGCCGACACCCGACAGAAATGTGAGCGGACAAGACACTTCAGCGAGGGGAAACTCGAGCGCTTCAGCTTTGTGCAGCCAGGCCTCTAATCTAGTTCCCTTTGTGCACAAGCAAGAATTTCAATTCAGCCGTCTCATAAACGTTTATTTCATTGGTGCGTTAATACACCGTCAGCCACCCGAGTCTATAATACCCTCCAGTCCTGGGGGAGAGATGGCGTGTGCGCGTCTAAAAAAGCAGAGCAAATAGCATGTTTGAAAAGGTGAAACTTCACTGCATGGTGCACAAATAAGATTTAAATGTCACCCCTGAGGAGGAAGGTCCCCTTGCCTGCAAATTACACCTGGCAGTCTTGTGTCCCTGAACGTGGACAGGTTATAAGAGAGTCTGTGTTTGTCCTCCGATCTGAGACGCTGCTGGAAAACATGCATTAGATCAGCCACTCTAAACCAGCAGACTACACTTATATATAAAATCACATCATTTGGGTACTTTTGAGATTTAAATTGATAAACATTTTGAGTCTTGTTCATTAAAAACACAGATTTTTGTGTAAAGGGTTCCTACAATTTCTGAATTTGCATGATTTTTAATCATGCAAATTCAGAAAAAAAAAAAATTCAGAAAAAAAACCGAAACAGCAAAATTGTGAAATATTATTACAATTTAAAATAAATGGTTTTCTATCCTAATATACTTCAAAATATAATTTATTCCTGTGATCAAAGCTGAATTTTCAGCATCATTACTCCAGTGTCACAGGATCCTTCAGAAATCATTCTGATATACTGATTTATTATCAATGTTAGAAACAGTTGTGCTGCTGAATATTGTTTTGGGGAACAATAAACAATATAAAATCAATATCAATTTAACACATCCTTGCTGAATAAAACTATTAATTTCTTTAAAAAAAAAAAAAAAGAAAGAAAGAAAGAAAAATATATTACTGACCCCAAACTTTTGACCGGTAGTGTATATTACAAAAGATTTCTATTTTAAATAAATGCCGTTCTTTTTTTAAACTTTTTATTCAAAAGAACCCTGAAAAAAATATCATAGGCTATAAAGAAAAAAAATATTAACATTTTCAACATTGATAATAAATCATCATATCTGAATGATTTCTGAAGGATCATGTGACACTGAAGACTGGAGTAATGATGATAAATTCAGCTTTGCATAAAAATAAATTATATTTTAAAGTATATTAAAATAGAAAACCATTATTTTAAATGGTAATAATGTTTCACAATATAACTTTTTTCGGTATTTTTGATCAAATAAATGCAGCCATGGTGAGCAGAAGAGACTTTTCAAAAACAGCAATGTTTCCAAACTTTTGACCGGTACTGTATAATTGTATATGTCTACATTCGCACCCTGCTTTATAGATAATCACCACCACTATTGGCAACTGAAAGACCGAAACACACAGTGAACCAATTTTTGGCATTGTTTATTTGGCTCCATCTTTCAATGGCTCTCGCAAACAAAATGGCACCACTTCACCGAGCCAAACCCGTCCATGAGAGGAAGCTGTAAAAGAGCCAAGCCACTGTGAGGAGTTTCCTCCCCATTCAGAGCGGCGGTGGTGGCCGCACAACTCAAGAGACGGTTGACATGACTGTCTGAAGGGGGTCGATCTCAACTTGCTGTGACCAGACCCGTCTTTAACTGCAGGCCCAAGAGACAATAGCATTCCCCACCTCTTTCAACAGCATCCCACCCCTCCTACAAGACCTCCGGCTTCCCTCCCAGCCCTGCATTGTGTGTGTGTGAATGTGCGAGGTTAGGTGTGCAGTGTAAGGTAGCTGTAAACCCAGCTTACAATAGAGAACCCAATCTCTCCTTTAGACACACCAGCTCGCCCCTGGAGGGGTCGGACCGAGGAGAGGGTGGGGTTTGGTTCGGTACGTAATTGTCAAGAAGAGTGAGGGGCTCTTCAACTAAAGCTTGCACAACAATAACCCTCCACAGCCCTTTAACTGCACTCAGGAAGCACAAAAGAATCCGCCAAGGCCTTCCAGCCCAAAACCCCAAAGACCTCCGAGCAGACGACAACAATGAGAAGTAGACGACCATGTGGGGAAGAAGGCAGTGATGGTGGCTGGGGGAGGAACTAGGATAAATGCAAGCAAGCCAAATTAGGTCAATGAGGATTTCCCCAAACTAGGTCAATTGAAACCCACTGCTAACTGCTCGACGGATCCTGAAGACGCAAATCTAGATGAGGGTGGATGGGTGTGCCACACCACAGGCACAAGTTCGCCTGCTCGAATCTGAGGTGTTAAGGCACCGATATACTCACAACAGAGTTATTTTTCATTTTTCGCTTGGGGGTAAAAGGAAGTTTGAAGTACCTAAGCAGTGCACTGCAAACCCGAATAAGTTGGCAAAACTCAATTTTTTAAGTTAAGAAATAAAGTTTAAGTAAGCAGAAGTTTAAGTTTAAGTAAATTTTTATTTTGTAATCATACATTTTAATTGCTCTGAACTTTAAATATTTGAGTACGCTAATTCATACATTTAACTTAAAAATATCATGTAATCTCATTTTTAGTAGTGGAAACTTTGGTTACACAATGCTTTGGTAACAATACCATAGCACTTGCTGAATGAGGCAGCAATATAAAACATTTAACATATATCTGTCATCAAACTAAGCTCATGCTCCACTCGTCACCATAAAAAAAAATTAAAAAATTAAAAAAAACACAACGTAACAAACTCTTCTAAACTAGCATAACAAAACATTAAACACTAAATCTCCCACTTAACGTTAATCTTGCACAAAAAAAACAAAACAAAAAAAAAAAAAACATAATATAACACTTAATTTAATTTTCAGTGTTATGGCAAAGCATGCTGGGAAATAGAAATCCCAGCCCAGTTTCAGTTAAATTTAAGTTTGTCTAAATTAAAAGAAACAAGTTATATACAAGTGATAAAACTCAAAACAATGAAACAACTCAGATTACTTAAAATGTGTCAGTTTTCAGAACTCAAAAGAGAAAAAAAGTTCTAAACACTCAAAAGTTCATTTGTTTGAACTAATTTGTTTAACTTGAGTTGGCTCTACTCAAACCAATTCATTATTTTGAGCGTTAGGGTTTACAGATGTGGTATAGTCAAGAGCAAGAGAGTCTTTTGTTCTTTGACTAACATGACAGACAGCAGCAGGTTTATTAGGCTGCTGTCACTTTAAGAGCGAATGCACGGATCCAATATACTGATACACAACATGTTCTCTCAACTTTTACATTCCAAAACTGACTATTTATCTGAATACTCTGGCTTTTTGACATAATTTTGTATGTATTTGACCGTTTTAGTGCTATAAGCCACAAAAAAGAACTCAATTTGAGAAGAGAGAGAGAAAGAGAGAGAACAGTTGGTATCAGTGTATAGATACTGCAGAAAAGGAGTATTCTATGGAAGTATTTAGGTAGCAATATTCAATTTCAAATGTAATATGTAAAATGGCAATGTATTTCTGTATTTAAATTTACATTTTCCATATGTGTAACGTTTGGAGCAAAATGCAAATTTAAATTCAATAATATAACTGAAATTTGCCATTTTCTACACTAGTTAACTAGTTAAGTTAAACATATATTTTAATGTTTTATAAGTTGCAAAATTAAAATTAAAATGTATTACAGAAATTATTAGATGTTTAACATGTTCAAGCAAAAATTGTAGCAAAATGATAAATTTAAATATTTTTCTTAATTGCATTTACACTCACAGTTAAGACACGATTGCAATTTCATTAAATGTCCCGCAATGAATGTAGCAAATTTCAATGCGTTACTGAAAATGCAACTAGTGTAGGAAATGGCCAATTCAAATTATATTATTGAGTTTGAATTAGCATTTTGCTCCAAACGTTGCACATTTGGCATGGAAAATGTTAATTTAAATAAAGAAATACATTGCCATTTTGCATATTACATTTCTAACTGAATATTGCTACCCATATGCTTCCATAGTATTGGAAACGATTCAGATATTTCAGTATCAATACATGAAATATCGCTTTTTTTTGACAACACTACTATAAAAGCAAGCAGATTTACAGCATTAAACAGGAAAAACAAATGTCAGTGTCAATTAGATTTACAACTTCAATTTCTACTACATTTCTACCATTTCTCATGTTTTTCCTCGCATCTGACCTCGACAGACTGAACAGAAGAAATGAACCAGAGAAGATTTCCACCTCAAAGTAGGCGGAGCTGCACTACGTAATCGCCACGGACCAATAGTAGTTCTTTTACGGAATGTTCACAAGCTGTTTTAGAATTCCCGAAACAAACTCCAAACAAACTTCACACCATGCTCTGTGATGTCACACCAGTTCATTCTTCGATTCTCCTTGAAGCCGAGGCCTTTACTGGCAACAAACTGATCAAAGTACTCAGAAGTCATCTCTGAGGGCGGTCCGGTGACATTTTGAGTATAATTACGACCATCATGGCACTGTCAAGACTCATTTGAGGAAACTGGTGGGCTCCTCTTTAAACATTAGCTTTAAAATAAAAGCGACGGCCATGGGAATGACTGTTTTTTGGCTTTCTGCATCAGAAGAACCCACGGTTGAGGCACAGAAGTTTGAGTTGACAGGATGACCAATCGTACCACGCTCACTGCAACTCACTAATTGCAACCTGGGTGGAGAGACAGGGTGGAGAAAGTGAGGTCAACGTACAATAATAAGGTCACAGTTTGAGTCTTCCCTTCCAAAACAAAGCTGACAGATTATTTGTGGAACTACTGCATTCGTGCTTAAATTGAGGATAAATGGGTAAGCTTGTAAAAAAGGCCGTTGGCTTGCTGCTTCACAGCATTACTGACTAACGACTAGCCTTTAACCGCCATTAATTCCAGCCGTGACTGAACTATTAACAGGCCTACAGAGATCCGACGACAACAGAAATAAATGATACTTCAGCGATTAGTTAGGTAGCGATCAGGGATCATTTTCTCATCTAAAACCAGAAGAATCTGCTGACAACATCTCCATTCCCGTTAGACTGGTTGTAAAGTCAGGGCTTGATTCAACGAGCATGCTGGCGACCACAAATGTGACGTTCAAACGTGCCAACTCTGAATGACTCATTACATTCACCAAAACATTCATAACCAAGACGTGGTTCTTACCGAAACTGTAACTGCTGCTGGCCATTTTTATTACTGGAAATCGAGAAACATGACTGAACGCAATCACTCAGTACCAGAGAGAGAATTTAAGTTTTAGAACTGATATTTGACAGTATTTGCTCCGATCTCTCTGCTTTAGAGCAACCAACACTTAGGCCTAATAGGAGGGAAAGTTCATGCACTTAGTTCTCTGAATAATAGATTATATTATGTGGTTGTGACCCTACTGGCTTTCATGAGCAAAATGGATGGCAGCAAGTTAATAGTGGTTTTCTCTAAGGCAAGTTTCATGATTACTATTGCTTATACTAGAGGTAGTAAACTTTTCTGTGCAACTCGTCCTGCATGGGTTGAATTATGGACAACAACAGCTTGCTGAGAAGAGTTGGGCAATTACTTATCTAATTTTTCACCAGGTGTAAAATAAAAAAATAAAAATAAAAAAAAAAGTTCAAATATATATTTTATCAAATTTTTTGTTTTGTTTGATTTTATTTTATATTTGATTTATTTATTTATTTTATTCATTATTAAATTTGTATTTTATTTTAAATAACAAAAATATAATAAAATAAATAAAATAAAATATAACTTTAAAAGATAAAATGGCAAAGAATAGATAAAACAAACTATTAAGGATAAAGGATAACATATACATATACATACATATACACATACAGTGGGGAGAACAAGTATTTGATACACTGCTGATTTTGCAGGTTTGCCCACTTACAAAGCATGTAGAAGTCTGTAATTTTTATCATAGGTACTCTTCAACTGTGAGAGACGGAATCTAAAACAAAAATCCAGAAAATCACATTGTATGATTTTTAAATAATTAATTTGCATTTTATTGCATGACATAAGTATTTGATCACCTACCAACCAGTAAGAATTCCGGCTCTCACAGACCTGTTAGTTTTTCTTTAAGAAGCCCTCCTGTTCTCCACTCATTACCTGTATTAACTGCACCTGTTTGAACTCGTTACCTGTATAAAAGACACCTGTCCACACACTCAATCAAACAGACTCCAACCTCTCCACAATGGCCAAGACCAGAGAGCTGTGTAAGGACATCAGGGATAAAATTGTAGACCTGCACAAGGCTGGGATGGGCTACAGGACAATAGGCAAGCAGCTTGGTGAGAAGGCAACAACTGCTGGCGCAATTATTAGAAAATGGAAGAAGTTCAAGATGACGGTCAATCTCCCTTGGTCTGGGGCTCCATGCAAGAATTCACCTCGTGGGGCATCAATGATCATGAGGAAGGTGAGGGATCAGCCCAGAACTACACGGCAGGACCTGGCCAATGACCTGAAGAGAGCTGGGACCACAGTCTCAAAGAAAACCATTAGTAACACACTACGTCGTCATGGGTTAAAATCCTGCAGCGCACGCAAGGTCCCCCTGCTCAAGCCAGCGCATGTCCAGGCCCGTCTGAAGTTTGCCAATGACCATCTGGATGATCCAGAGGAGGAATGGGAGAAGGTCATGTGGTCTGATGAGACAAAAATAGAGCTTTTTGGTCTAAACTCCACTCGCCGCGTTTGGAGGAAGAATTAGAATGAGTACAACCCCAAGAACACCATCCCAACCATGAAGCATGGAGGTGGAAACATCATTCTTTGGGGATGCTTTTCTGCAAAGGGGACAGGACGACTGCACCGTATTGAGGGGAGGATGGATGGGGCCATGTATCGCAAGATCTTGGCCAACAACCTCCTTCCCTCAGTAAGAGCATTGAAGATGGGTCGCGGCTGGGTCTTCCAGCATGACAACGACCCGAAACACACAGCCAGGGCAACTAAGGAGTGGCTCCGCAAGAAGCATCTCAAGGTCCTGGAGTGGCCTAGCCAGTCTCCAGACCTGAACCCAATAGAAAATCTTTGGAGGGAGCTGAAAGTCCGTATTTCCCAGCGACAGCCCCGAAACCTGAAGGATCTGGAGAAGGTCTGTATGGAGGAGTGGGCCAAAATCCCTGCTGCAGTGTGTGCAAACCTGGTCAAGAACTACAGGAAACGTATGATCTCTGTAATTGCAAACAAAGGTTTCTGTACCAAATATTAAGTTCAACTTTTCTGATGTATCAAATACTTATGTCATGCAATAAAATGCAAATTAATTACTTAAAAATCATACAATGTGATTTTCTGGATTTTTGTTTTAGATTCCGTCTCTCACAGTTGAAGAGTACCTATGATAAAAATTACAGACTTCTACATGCTTTGTAAGTGGGCAAACCTGCAAAATCAGCAGTGTATCAAATACTTGATCTCCCCACTATGTATGTATGTATGTGTGTGTGTGTGTGTGTGTGTGTGTGTGTGTGTATAATATAATATAATATAATATAATATAATATAATATAATATAATATACACTCACCTAAAGGATTATTAGGAACACCTGTTCAATTTCTCATTAATGCAATTATCTAATCAACCAATCACATGGCAGTTGCTTCAATGCATTTAGGGGTGTGGTCCTGGTCAAGACAATCTCCTGAACTCCAAACTGAATGTCAGAATGGGAACGAAAGGTGATTTAAGCAATTCTGAGCGTGGCATGGTTGTTGGTGCCAGACGGGCCGGTCTGAGTATTTCACAATCTGCTCAGTTACTGGGATTTTCACGCACAACCATTTCTAGAGTTTGCAAAGAATGGTGTGAAAAGGGAAAAACATCCAGTATGCGGCAGTCCTGTGGGCGAAAATGCCTTGTTGATGCTAGAGGTCAGAGGAGAATGGGCCGACTGATTCAAGCTGATAGAAGAGCAACTTTGACTGAAATAACCACTCGTTACAACCGAGGTATGCAGCAAAGCATTTGTGAAGCCACAACACACACAACCTTGGGGCGGATGGGCTACAACAGCAGAAGACCCCACCGGGTACCACTCATCTCCACTACAAATAGGAAAAAGAGGCTACAATTTGCACGAGCTCACCAAAATTGGACAGTTGAAGACTGGAAAAATGTTGCCTGGTCTGATGAGTCTCGATTTCTGTTGAGACATTCAGATGGTAGAGTCAGAATTTGGCGTAAACAGAATGAGAACATGGATCCATCATGCCTTGTTACCACTGTGCAGGCTGGTGGTGGTGGTGTAATGGTGTGGGGGATGTTTTCTTGGCACACTTTAGGCCCCTTAGTGCCAATTGGGCATCGTTTAAATGCCACGGCCTACCTGAGCATTGTTTCTGACCATGTCCATCCCTTTATGACCACCATGTACCCATCCTCTGATGGCTACTTCCAGCAGGATAATGCACCATGTCACAAAGCTCGAATCATTTCAAATTGGTTTCTTGAACATGACAATGAGTTCACTGTACTAAAATGGCCCCCACAGTCACCAGATCTCAACCCAATAGAGCATCTTTGGGATGTGGTGGAACGGGAGCTTCGTGCCCTGGATGTGCATCCCACAAATCTCCATCAACTGCAAGATGCTATCCTATCAATATGGGCCAACATTTCTAAAGAATGCTTTCAGCACCTTGTTGAATCAATGCCACGTAGAATTAAGGCAGTTCTGAAGGCGAAAGGGGGTCAAACAAAGTATTAGTATGGTGTTCCTAATAATCCTTTAGGTGAGTGTATATACACATATACACACACACACACACACACACACACACACACACACACACACACACACACACACACACACACACACACACACACACACACACACACACACACACACACACACACACACACACACATACATACATACATACATATATATATATATATATATATATATATATATATATATATATATATATATATATATATATATACACACATACACACACACACACACACACACACACACAGACTTGCACTGGTGGAGAGACTCGAACATCACAAAGACTTGGCCGTGAAACAATCACCTAGCAACCGTCCACAACACCCTAGCAACTGCATAGCAATGTCCTGGCAAGCACCCACAACCTCCTGGCATCCTGGCAGCGAGTTTTGCATTGGCATGCACATTTTCTTCTGTAAATGTAAACGTCCAGTTCTTTTTAAATACTGCTGGAACATTTTCCTGACATGAAACTTTCACATTGCTCATCCTAAACAATCCCCTCGCCAGTGAAAAAACAGGCTGCTCTCAAAACAAAGTTCCAATAATTAGTTGCACATTGAAAGCATTCGGTCCGAGAGTGAATGCCAGGTCAGATATTAGTTTTAGCCTCTATGAAAATTCCCCTTTGTCCTGCGCATTTCCAACAGCAACAGCTAAAAGCAGTAAAAGCAGCGGGCATTCATCAGAGAGGACAGCTGGCTAGTTCACAGTCGTGGCGCTTTGACACACAGATCAGGCGCAATCCAAACACACACAGCGCAGTCAGCCTTTTCAGTTCCCTCACCTTTAACTCCCAGAATTCCTGCGCAGACAGGGGAGTACCGCCACAATGGGGCCACGAAACGCATCGTCCTCCTCCACGGCGACACGCATTCGGTCTGTGTTTTCAATTAAGAAAGGACACAGGCTTGTGTCACGGCTCTAACGGGGTTAAAGCTCACAGGGACGGAGGGTCGCAGATGGGAGAGATGGGAAGGGAGGCGTGAGACGATATACCAGCGGATCCAGACTCATACAGTAATCTACAAGCTGGAGAGCACCGGTTCTGCTCGTTACATGGACACTGAGTGGACACTGCATAAATTAATAGGAAAAAGTAAAAAAAAAAAAAAAAAAAAAATTCTAAATGCCAATAATTCACATGCAAAAAAAAAACCATCCTATATTGTTTCGTAAAATTAAACTGAACTAACTAAAAAGTAAATTTAAAAAAACACAACGAACAAAAAGTGAATTCAGGCATAAATTATCATGCTATATTATGTACATTATAAATGTATGAAAAAAATGGAGATTTACTAAAAAATTACATTTACAGTCTTATTATAATTATTATTATTATAATTATTATAATTATTATTATTATTATTATTATTAATATTAAAGACTAACTTGAAGCGAGTCAAACGATGGCAAAGATTATTTAAATGTAAAAATAGAAGAAATGAGAATTCACAAAATAAATAAATAATAATGGTATATTTAATATACTGTTTTAGTATATTTAATATATTTCAAATAAATAAAAATAAATAATATAAATAAATATTTGATATAAAGAATAATATATTTCAAATAAATAAAATGCATAAACTATTAATAGCTAGGATAATCTATATAAAATAAATAAATAACATTTATTATATAATATATTTATGAAATAAAAATAAAATATTTGATGTATTAATAGTTAGAATAATCTATTTAAAATAAATTAATAACAAAAATAATAGTATATTTAATACATTTGAAATAAACAAAAATAAATATAAATAAATAGTTGATACATTAATAGTTAGGATAATCTATAAATAAATATTCAATGTGTTAATTACGAGATATAGATAGATATATATATATATATCTCGTAATTAACACATAATATATCTCGTAATATATATATCTGCCTAAACTATATCCAGCTTGTTGCGTTTTATTTTGTATTTAATCGTTTTCCTGCTGTCTGTGAGCCATGAGTTGAGAAGCACTGCTGTAGATCACGCAGGAACAGGCTCATATTTAGACTCTTTCTTGCTGATAAGGGAGGGAAAAACAGAGCTAAAACGGTTCTTCCGAGAGCCTGAATCTCCTTCCAGCCTGATTGCAAGAGGGCAGGAGAGCCGAGAAGAACCGCGTCGCATTCTGTTATCAGGAGAGCAGGGCCACCGGTGCCGCGGTATCACGGATCTGCTGACGAAACGCAGGCTTTATCAGCGCTACGACTGGTCATCTTACAGTTAAAAAGGCACATCTGATTGGACGCAGCCATACAAAACCCAGGCACACACACACGCAGGCATGTCAACAAACAGCGCGTTCGGCTCCAAGTTCTCACCGGGAGCAGGACAAAGCCCCCAAAGAGCCGGGAGAAACGGACACTCAGCTGAATTTCAAAAGGCTTTTTTTCCTCTTCGTTTGATTCTCAAGGACACAAGCTTGGAGAGGGACTTGACAAGTAGTGCTTGAGTTTTTGGATCAGCGGAGACGAAGAGAGACAAGTGAAAAGCAGAGAGATAGAGGGAGCATAATAGAGCGAAGGCAGGCGAGAGGGATGGGGGAGGACAGAGGCGCGCAGGATGCATTAGAGACATTTCATTGAATATGAAAGCAAACCTCCAAAAGGCTTTAAAGAATACGGTTCTCTCAAGAGCACTACAATCTGTAACCCAAATACGTCTCGATGCATTTCGCACGCAAGTACACAAATTAATACAAACGGCACCTCAAAACGACTGATCCGCAAAACAGCTTATTTCCCCACCCAGACTTTACTCTCGTCACAGACGCAACGCCATCAAGGCGTTTTAGACCACTGAACACAAGCGACAAACACGTGGTAATGATCAGGTGGGGGTGGATGGGTAATTAAATATAGGCATGGGCTATAAAGCCACATCGACGTGCTGCGAGGCCCCATTGATCAGGCTCGCGCATATGGCTTTCAGCTTTGTTCCGCTATAAACCAAAGCCCCAGTGTCTGTCTGCTACTTAAAATGAAAACATATTTAACAGAGCCCACTTTCTTTTTTTTGTGAGGCTCTCGGAGACACATTTGGGGCTTTGGCGAGACTGACGCCCATGCACTCCCTGTTCATCTTTCCTCAACTCTTCCCAACTTCCTGATCTACACTCATGTCGACTCCAGCTTCCAGCGCTCTGGCCAATGTATAGTGAAGTAAAAACTGATAAAATGGGGAAAACCACCAAAAAAAACTATTTTCAATGTATCTAACATGAGCTCAAGGGTAGGTGGAAATACTGACATACCCACAATCCTGAAGCAATATCCAAACAAACTGCGATACACTGTGTATTCTGACACCTTTCTATCAGAACCAGCATTAACTTCTTGAGCAATCTGAGCTACAGTAGCTCGTCTGTTTGATCGGACCACACGGGCCAGCCTTCACTCCCCACGTGCATCAATGAGCCTTGGCCGCCCATGACCCTGTCGCCGGTTCACCACTGTTCCTTCCTAGGACAACTTTTGATAGATACTGACCACTGCAGACCGGGAACACCCCACAAGAGCTGCAGTTTTGGAGATGCTCTGACCCAGTCGTCTAGCCATCACAATTTGGCCCTTGTCAAACTCGCTCAAATCCTTACGCTTGCCCATTTTTCCTGCTTCTAACACATCAACTTTGAGGACAAAATGTTCACTTGCATCCTAATATATCCCACCCACTAACAGGTGCCGTGATGAAGAGATAATCAGTGTTATTCACTTCACATATACACATTATATATATATATATATATATATATATATATATATATATATATATATATATATATATATATATATATATATATATATATATATATATATATATAAAAAAAATACATTTCACTACTAAAAATAAGTGCAAGCAGCCAGAAAAGACAGTTAATAGCCCTTCACTGGAGGACTGAGTAAAGAGATGTTTTAGATGCTCCCTGAGCTCTTCTGAAGACCAGAGGCCCTGAATGCATGTGAACGCCGTTTGCTTCCAGCTGTTCCTGCAGTAAAGGCTTCGGCCAAGACCCCCTCATTCCCCCTGCGGACGGGGCACGGCTTCCCACAAGCCTCCTGGGCTCTGGTTTTGTCAGCTGTTCTCAGAGCCAGCTGCACGGGAAACAACTAAGAGCTCCATAACACACGAGAGTCGTCGGCCTAAAGCAAACCTGCCCTGAGAGGACTCCAGCTTCACCCCGGCCCAAAGACACATCTATGATTTATCAGTTCAGAAGCTTCATCTCACCCAAATCCAACCAAACACCACTGCGAGTTCTCAACCCTTCGGAATAGACATGTTTGAAGGGTTAGAGGTAACATTACATTATACCTCAGGATTGGTGTGCTCGCATATTATTGGATTTTAGGCATGCAGGCGTCTTTCAGAGATGGCCTACGTGATGTGTGTTCATTAACAAAACCACTCAACGGGTTAATCAATGAAGGGTGGAGCATGAGTATGAATTATTCTGTTGAAGGTAAATGTCAAAGGATCTCTTCTGCCCTCAGTCCTCCTCTGATCTGTGATCGGCAAGAAGACCTCTCTCCGCTCCAGCAACTCAAAAATCTCATGCATATTCATTATCCTGCCTCGCATGAACCTTGCGTGGGATGATAAAGGAAGTGAAACATTACAAAAATCTCAGATTACAACAGGAAAAGTTCACGACAGAAGTCAATCTCTCCCTTGAAACCATCTAAAGCACCATTTCCCAACCTGGTCTCAGGAGGCCCTAAACTACACCTATTTTACAGGCCTTCCTTATCGGACACTCCCATTTCAAGCTTTGGACCCTCTACAAGTGAAATAATCATCTGAATTGGGTGTGTAAGCCTACAGGAAGGATCAAATTAAATATGATAAATAAAATAAAATAAAATAAAATAAAATAAAATAAAAAGAAAAATGAAAAATAAATAAAATAAATAAATTCAAATATAATATAAAATAAAATTTAATTTAATTTAAATAATATAGAATAAAATAAAAAAAAGTTAGACCACTTGTAGAAAACATTTTCACTTGACTTAAAAATAGTTATTTTCAAATGTTGGTCAACAAAAATGCCATATAAATGTAAAAAAAGATACTGCTTTTATTGAGAATTTAAAAATGTTATTGTAACAATCTTTAGGGATGCACGGACAATTTTGAAAAATGACAATGACAATGACAATTCACTTTCTTTTTCATCTGAAAGAACAAAGAAAAGCCTGAAAACGTGAACAGAAACAGATCGGGTTATAAAATCTTGGGATGGCGAAAGAATGAATGCAAACACTGGCTGATGTTGATATTAGCTGGAAAGAGCTTGTGTTTACTGTTGTGTCTACAGATCTCTGTTTGGAGTTGTTTAAAGTCAATATTACATCGATCAACACTGACATACACACATTTACACGTTTTCTATACAGCTGTCAATCTATTTAAACAACATTTTTAAAAAAAATAGTTTGAGCTTATGTTATTGTAAAGTCACACCAATTGAAGAAAGTTGGTGTAATAACTTAAAATTAACAAGTTATTACTATTATTATTACTATTATTATTATTATTATTATTATTATTATCATCAAAATGTGAGCTGCCCAAGATGGCCACCAAGTGAACTGACACTGACACACACACACACACACACACACACACACACACACACACACACACACGCACCATTTAAATACAGTGGAACTCACAAAACAATGCTATTAAACAAGCTTGAGAGTAGGCAATGTTAATTGAAGTCAGTAATGTGCATTTGGGAGCAAAACCTGTCAACAGCCTGTCATTGTCAAGTCAACAGCCCGCTCTATTTGAGAGTCTCGGCCCTGCTCCACCTGCACAAGTGAACACTAGCTGTTCAGGGCACAAACAGAGAAGTATGACCTTTGACCTCTTAACTCCAACAGGTGCGCAGGCTGCATAAATCCGCATAAATAAGAGTCCGTCACCTTGCCGGTCAAGACTTCTAGAGTCTCAAACAGGCCGTTTGGCACTAAAGCAAAAGCCTCCAGCTGCACTTCCTGATGGCAGAAACTTTCAGAAGTTCTCCTTCAAAGACCAACACGCTGACTGGAAAGAGTTATTACAGCAGAAAAAGATCCTCAATCGGCACCACATGCCACATCGGCTCACGGACAAAAGGAAGGAGCGGCTCGCCACATATGCTCCCACTTGGGCTGATCAAAAAGAGCCAGTTGTCATTTGTTTGTAGAGGTTAATGGCCAAAACCTGAGCTCGGATCCTGGCTCGAGTGGGGAGATGGTGCATTCCTGTCTGAGGGGAAAGTGGAAGGTGGACTCGTTCCATCTGGAAAAGCCCTCTCGCATAGCGGGAATGGGACCAACGTACAGCTGGAGCCATTGGGAAGAGTGGCATGGCGACAGGCTGTCACGCCAAGCCCTTATTGTGCCCGCTGGAGATGGGTATTGTGGCACGGCGAGGGCTGCCAGGCTCCGGCGCTGCTCATTTTAGCTCATTTTTAAAAGCTAACGAGCACACATGTCCTCGGTCTGCGACGTCAACCGACATGAAACTCGAGACAAAGCCGAGCCTACAACTGCAGCACAAAGGAGGAATTCTGCTGCCAAGCTCCGCCTCCTCCACACCTCCTCCTCCCCCGGATCGAGCGAGTGAGAGAGAGAGAGAGAGAGAGAGAGAGAGAGAGCGAGAGAGAGAGAGAGCGAGCGAGCCAACCAGCCATGTGCGTGTCAGACCTAATTCCCAGTGTGTGATCAGTGCTGGAGGCACATGTGGCCACTTCCCAGAAGGACGCCTCACAAACCGTCAGCAAACAAAGACGCGCTGCGCCCAGGCCGTATCAGTATTGGTAATATGCAGATAAACACAGAGGTGCATTAGAAGAAACTGTGCATTAGTGCAAGCGCCTTGCCGATTGGGTTCGATGTGTCATTTAGAGCACAACACAAACAGATCCATTATTCTCGGTGCGCGCCACAGAGGCAGATGAAGCCCGGCGAGACACCTATTCGCTACTGAAGACCCATTTCAGTGGGAACAGTGCGTACTAGAGACGCACCGATTGCAATTTTCGATTTTTTTTTTAAGTGTGCCGATACCGACTTTCTTTCAAAGTACTATGACATCATATACAAACAAAAAAATACTTTTCTGCAATGGAAAATTTTATTTTCATAAAAAAAAAAAAAAAACAAGTATAAAGACAGTAATAAAATAAGAACAAATAAACAAATTTCAAACAACAGCACAAATAAATGCCGTAAAATAAAGAGAGATATGAAATAACATAATAATAGGGCCCTATGAAATGTTTTTTTTGCACATTCACTGTTGTGTATTTTTTCTGGTAATCAAATGAAGGCATAAAACATTAATTTATTTTTAATCAAATGAAATTTAAATAAACCCTTTCATTTTTTGCCAAACAATGTGCTGCACAACAGAGGTTTACTGTTAAAATTAAAACATAGAAGAACAATTGTGAGATTATTCCTTTAAAAATAAAGTTAATAATTATCGTATTGTTATTATTATTATACTGTACAATAGTACATAGAAATATATTACTACTGTATAATACTGTCACAAGTTAAACCGAACTTTTATTTTGACGGGTTGCCATGAAGATCTTGAGTTTCTGTGTATATGATAATAGTTTTTCTCAAATGAAACGGTAAAATGCTCATGAAGTGACTCGCAGAGCAGCTCTGGAGATGAAGTTCATGTCGTCATAGTAACACCGCGAGCATCACGTGTGCTTCAGTGTGTGTTATAAACGTATTCGCGCGTCTGCGCCATTTATTCACATGGAAGGCAGAACATGTAGGACTCATATTCTCTTCTTGTGGTTTAATATTCACAGACACTCGTCCATATCGCGATGTGATTTAAGTGAACTGACCAACTTTTGATTTATTCATCCAAAATTTGACAAATTCCATGACATTCCACGTTAAACAGTAAATTCTGTTTTTATGACTGGATTCCGTCCGTGTTTTCCACTTCTATAGATCAGTGGTGCGCACACTTTTGGTGTGAGCTCGAAACCTGCGGGTATTAGTAAAATTATTAGCAATACAAGCACTATTTAACCAGAGCGAACGAGACGAGCGAGTGAGAGGAGGCGGGTGCGGGTGTGTGTGTTTTTGTGATTTATGAGGACACAAATTTGTATAATGACACGGGTATTACACTGGTATTACGATGTAAACATGAAATATATGAGGACATTTCAGATGTCCTCATATTTAAAATAGCTTTAAAAACATAGTAAATGTTTTATTAAAAATGTAAAAATGCAGAATGTTTCCTGTGATGGGTAGGTTTAGGGTTAGGGGTAGTGTGTGTGTGTGTGTGTGAGAGTGATGGGTAGGTTTAGGGGTAGGGGTAGGGGTAGTGTGTGTGTGTGAGTGATGGGTAGGTTTAGGGGTAGGGGTAGTGTGTGTGTGTGTGTGTGTGATGGGTAGGTTTAGGGGTAGGGGTAGTGTGTGTGTGTGTGAGATGGGTAGGTTTAGGGGTAGGGGTAGTGTGTGTGTGTGTGTGTGTGTGTGTGAGATGGGTAGGTTTAGGGGTAGGGGTAGTGTGTGTGTGTGTGTGTGTGTGTGTGTGTGTGTGTGTGTGTGTGTGTGTGAGTGTGAGTGTGAGTGATGGGTAGGTTTAGGGGTAGGGGTAGTGTAGGGGGATAGAATGTACAGTTTGTACAGTATAAAAACCATTAAGCCTATGGAATGTCCTCACTTAGCAAAACAAACCTGAGTGTGTGTGTGTGTGTGTGTGTGTGTGTGTGTGTGTGTGTGTGTGTGTGTGTGTGTGTGTGTGTGTGTGTGTGTGTGTGTGTGTGTGTATCACTTCACCAACAGAGAGAAGAGAGTGAGAACGTGCAGCTGACGTTATTGCCTGGGCAACAAAAACCGGCTCAGAATCGGTAAGACGTGAGACTGAATCATGTGGAAAATCGGCCGATTCCAATCCCTGGCCGGTCAATCGGTGCATCTCTAGAGCGTACACTAATGTGCATTCACACCAATGTCGGAATTACAAGTTTTCGACTAGTAAAAAATGCTCACGTCTTTGTTGAATTCAAATTCAAGTTTTAAATGGTAAACAACCAAAATGATAAGTCATGCTATCATAGCCAGTGTTAAAGTCAGCTGCACGTCACATTTACCATTAGTCCTACTTTGACTTATGTGTGAATGGTGCATTGCTACACTATTGGCAATGGACCTTTTTTTGCTCACGTATTTTCACTGAAATGTCGCTAATGTGAACGTACCTTTACCTGGTGCAGTTTGCTATTAAATATTTAACAAGAGAATACATTAAAGACCACGTAAAAATCGCTTAATCTTCCTTTTGTTGATGCATTTCCTACTGAAACAGGAAATTGCATAATCTAAGGGCTCATCGCTGGTTAGTTTACATCACAGACATCAATCATGATTTGCTAAACTGTAAAACAATGTCTGTATGAGTATTTTTGTCTTATTTTCCAGCTAAATCATCCAAAAATCCTAAAATTTACTTGAAAAAGCAACACCGCATAAGATATTAAGACATTAAAAATATCCTTAAATTTAATTAAAAGCAACACTGCATTAGATATTAAGACTTGTTTTCATAAATTGCCTGTTTAATATGAGTATATTTTACACTGTTTTAATGTATAAACAAAAAAAAAATCTGTCAGTGCAATAAGACAAAATACACTCAGTATTAGAGACAATATCTGAAAAAAAGTCTTAATATATTATGCAGTGTTGCTTCAATTAAATGTATCTTATTTTAAGGATTTTTGGATTATACATTAAAACTCAATGAGTAGTCATATTTTTGCAATGTATTCATAATTTTAGGATTGGACAAAAATGAGTCCAAAATGAGCCATCAATACTTTTGGTCAGTTCTCCTGAAACAAAGACCAAAACTGTTATAGGCATTTAAAAATAGACATTTAACTGTTATTTATGAGTACACTAGAATATAGATTAGCCTCAAAGATAACAGATATGGAATAAAAGACAAAACTTTGGCATCATGACGCTCAAAGTGCTTGACCAATCACAACATACTGCTCCAGCCGACCAATCAGAGCACAGCACTTTTTAGAAGGCGGGGCTTCATAGAGACAGGAACTAAACAGAGCGTTACTGACAGACTGGGAAGAGAGGAGCCGCAACAATGGAGAATATGTGGAAATAACGTGTTTTTGAATATCAAAATGCAGTAAAAAAAAAGCCAATACTTTAAAGAAAAATGGACTTTTGCTATTCAAAACTGTATGCAATAAATCTCCAAGTTTAATTATGTGTGCTTGAGAGTTTCAGCCGTTTCTTCTCCACAGATGCAGGGCAATGTGACAATCCCCATTTAAAACTTTAACCTTGTCAGAGACAAACATGCCAAAACCTTAGTAATGCAAACGCCACCCACGCCTGCTGGCAGCCAAGAGAGTGAGTGTGAGTGTGTGTGTGTGTGAGTGTGTGTGTGTGTGTGTGTGTGTGTGTGTGTGTGGACAATCAGGTTCGGCACAGCTGTGTTCCGCTCAAGAACTTTTTAAAAGCATGTCAAAGTCACAGCAGACTTACTGCAAAAGGCCGCCATGCCAGTGTGGCCGCCTGTCGCACGACCGCAGACCGATTTTCCTTAACATTAAACATATTACTTGTCTTTCCTAGAAAAAAAAATGCTTACTGGGGAGTTCTTAAAGACTTCTGGCCTGGTGTTAAATGATTCCTTATCCAGAAAAACTCGTTTAGAGGATATGAGCCACTCCAAACCACGTTTGAACAGTTACTGACTCACTGGCTGGTTTTATGGGGGTGCGATGAACTCTTATGAGGCACAAAAGCAGGCTTGTAACCAAGTCAAACACAAAGAATGACTTATTCGCTTATCTCACGGTGCGACTCAGAACAACTCATTCACTTAACGTCAACTTAATGCGCCGATGGCTTCACCTTTCATCCCAAACACAAAGACTAATCGTTCTGGTTAGGCAAGAGGCTGCAAACTAAACAAAGGATCATGGTGTCTTTTACAAGCAATTTTGCACAATTCCATCATGTAGGAGTAAGTCAGATTACAAGCTGGTGGACTGACATAAAAATAAATGCAAAAGCTCCCCACCCTTTGTTTTCTTTCTCTGGGTGTAATTTACAGACTGCAAACCCTTTTGGTTTAACACACATGATTTGTCATGCTGCACCCCATTTCTGAATCCAATTCCGTTTTGTAGCGTTATGCCTTTTCGCACGGCTTGCGGATGGAATTACAATCATTATTACAGCTCACAACTAGCCTCTTTCCACCTGTGTTCACGGCATTGTCAATATCCACGCTAAATTAATGGATGCCGCCCAATTCTCACAGTGCTAAATATGTCATTTATGGCATATTCTGCTGCTCCGCGGAGGAAGTCAGGCCCATCCATTCGTCTTGCTTACGCACCCATAAATCTCGATCGGTTTTGGGCTCTGCCAGGGAATTGACACACACTCCTGCCTCCCGCGCTCTAGTAAATAAAAATGATAAAGGCCTGTCAATAGTTTGCATACTCTGGCTCGGAAAGCAAATCGAGCCTCCGCAGTGCCGCAGCGTTTCCATTTCCCCCGTCTGGCAGCCTCATTTCAAAACCTGATGGGAAAACATGCCACCACACACACACACAGACACGAAAACAATAAAACAGCACCTTCTGCTACAGGGAATCGTCATCACGTCAGCCTTAAAGAGAGATACCGAGCCCTAAACGCTAGAGACACGCTAAAGAACAGCTCGATTAATGATTACAACAACACATTTTTGTGAATACCTGATGAATCATTCACAAAACTATAAACGTGCATTAGATGTGGAGCGTCACCAGACTTGCGTTTCATGATCGCCTTCGACCTGTTCGATTTCAGGATCTTCTGGTTCTTGCACCCACTGGCGCTCATTTCTCGCCAGGGCGGCTGAAGGGTGAGACCGTGATGGGCGAGGCGTTGGATCAACAACAGCGATTCACACGGGGCCTGTGCGAGCATGTGCGGCCCCTGAAGGAGCCTGCATTTGTTTTGTTTACCTAAAGACGGGCTGTTTGAACGGGACCGGCCCTGGAAAGGTTAAACTCTCAGCGTCCTGTTCTTCATAGCTCATTAAAGCCGGCGAGCAGACGGAAGGAGGAGGGAGGTGTGTGTGTGTGTGTGTGTGTGTGTGTGTGTGTGTGTGTGTGTGTGTGTGTGTGTGTGTGTGTGTGTGTGTGTGTGTGTGTGTGTGTGTGTGTGTGTGTAAGTCTATCCAGCACATGGGTCCCAGAAGGGGGAGCTGCAGCAGGAAATGGTGGATAAGTGGTGACCCGGGTTTGCTTTTGAAACTGATCGTCAGGAGCACAGCTGCTAGCTCTGCTCCGTGGTCAGGTTAACCACGCTTAGACAAAGAGAAGAAAAACAAGAGAAAAGGGAAATAACAGCCCCTCGTCATCAAACGTACCGCATCCAGCTCCTCCTCTACACACTCACAGCTGGGCTCTTTAAAGGGAGCGTTCACCCAAAAATCTACATCATGTGATTGTTTACTCGCCCTCAAACCCATATTCATTTCTTTCCATCATGAAACACTAAAAGAGAGCTTAAGATGAACATAACAGCAGCTTTTTCCATACAACAAAAGAAGTCTAACTCTAAAAAAGCACCATAAAAGCACAAAACTGAAAATCACGATTTTTATTTTTTCAAACAGAGGTTATGATTCTCCCACGATTCTGAATAAACAAAATGACAAAATAACACAATGACAAAATGTTCATTGCTGCAGTCCATTTAAAATGTTTAATTAAATCTGAATGACTTATTTATTAAAAATCGGGTTGAGTGAATGATTCATTGACTCACTCATAAAGACTTCACTTGTTTCATTACTGGATGAATCAGTGTTTTTGAACAAATCTCTTGAGTGAATGATTCAATAACTCACTCATAAAGACTTCACTTGTTTCATTACTGGATGAATCAGCGTTTTTGAACAAATCTCTTGAGTGAATGATTCAATGACTCACTCATAAAGACTTCACTTGTTTCATTACTGGATGAATCAGCGTTTTTGAACGAATCTTTTGAGTGAATGATTCAATGACTCACTCAAAGACTTCACTTGTTCCATTACTGGATGAATCAGCATTTTTGAACGAATCTCTTGAATGAATGATTCAATGACTCACTCATAAATACTTCACTTGTTTCATTACTGGATGAATCAGTGTTTTTGAACAAATCTCCTGAGAGAATGATTCAGTGACTCACTCATAAAAGACTTCACTTGTTTCATTACTGGATGAATCAGTGTTTTTGAATGAATCTCTTGAATGAATGATTCAATGACTCACTCGTAAAGACTTCACTTGTTTCATTACTGGATGAATCAGTGTTTTTGAATGAATCTCTTGAATGAATGATTCAATGACAAATACATTTTTAACAGTCACTTGTCGCCACCTACTGGTGTAATGATGTAATTATTTGAAGTGTCAAGTCACTTTCAAAAGGTGATTTACTCTATTTTAATGCTACCGTAGACATCAGTGTTTATATCTGAACTTTAAACTTTTATCCCAGTTCTGCTGTGATAAATATTTGTAAGACTGAAATAATGATACTGTGTGCTTGAAAAGAAGCTGTTTCATACCTACACATGACAACGGCTCTCTCTGGATTAAAATAAATAGCATACAGGAACAAGATCAACATCAAGAAAGAATAGCTCTAGTTTTTCAAATAATGCAATCATAGTCAATAACGAGGACTGACCCGCTATACACGTGATTAATCAGTTAATATATACATGACATAAGTGTAATATTATTTATTATAACTTGCCTCTTCACAACATGACAGCAACTCTAAGCTAAACTTGGAGGAATCCTTCAAAAGAATATGAAATATTGATTACATGATGGGTTTTAGGGTCTATGTTTTACAATGTCTTTACATCCCTCAACGGACTTTACATGTCAAAGCCTGCAGCACTTCACACAGAGGCCTCCAAACAGCCATTGAGCAACCCAAAAAACGTAAAATGGTTGCTTTAGCACACCAAAGCACTCAAAGCGCTTTCACCGAGCCTCTCCGTCCCCTTCAAAAGACACACAAAGACATTAGCGGAGAGCGGCGCACCAATCAAGCAGCGAGCGCCAATCTAAAGCTCCTTATGAGCAATAGTTAGCTATTAATGTGAGCTTAAAGGTCTCATTCATCACCACGCCGTTTCCAGGTCTCAGCTGCGGCCTAGATAATGAAGACCGATCGGGTCCTCGAAAGGAGGGACTCGCGGTGCACGGAGGCTTCGGGACAAATAACCCACTCGCTGTCCTTCAACATATGGAGCGCGAGAGGTTGCGTTGCGTTTAAGGACGGTCCCCCTGTGAGACTTGCCCGGTTTGTGCGTCAGCGCGCTTCGGGGTATCCGTCAAAATCCAGACCCGCTGCCAGGGTCTCGCTGTAGCCTGGATTAGGGACAGGACAGACAATCTGGCTTTCGAGGTAATTCCCTGCGTTCGGGTCCAATGCCGCGAGCACGGGAATACTGAGCCTTTTTATCGGGCCCGGTGCCGTATGGACCTGTGGTGAGCCCTGATGTCTGCCGCAAACGCAGGCCAGGAGAACGGACGGGGCGGGCGTGAAGCCGTGTAATGGAAAACAAACAGAGCAGAGAGAGTCCTCGGTATCCCTGCCCCCACAAACTCGACTCCGCGCCCCCCTCTTCCTCACCCTCGGTGAAGGTTAATGGTGCTGGAGGAATACAGATCAGCGCAAGATGGATGAAGAGGTGCTGGAAAACTCTCCCGCAGGTCTGGAGTCTAGAGATTAACTAAATATTAACTAACAAAAAAACCCATACAGCTGCGGCCCTAAAAGCAATTAAAGACGCTCGCTCCTCCATCAAACGCCTCCCTGTGAAACAAACCAGAGAATGAGCTAATAATATTTAGACTTCCCATGCTCCTTGCCCAAGTGCATGTTGAAGGTTAGTACAGACAATCTCTTAAAGGGGAAGTGTGCCGTGTTCAAAATAGCACACTACTTCTGCACTATATACCATGCACACTACCGGTCAAAGGTTTGGAATGACTACAGAATAATATGCTTAGCAAGGATGCATTTATTTGATCAAAAATAAAAATAAATATTTTTGCAATTTTAAATAGCTGTTTTCTATGTGAATATATTTTAATATGTCATTTATATCCTGTGATCAAAGCTGAATCTTCAGCATCATTACTCCAGTCTTCAGTGTCACATGATCCTTCAGAAATCATTCTGATATGATGATTTTCTGCTCAAGAAACATTTCTGATTATTAATATTGAAAATATTTGTGGAAGCCATGACACTTCCATTCAAAAGATTTTTTTAAAAAGAAAGAAATTAACACTTTTAATCATCAAGCATGCATTAAATTGATCAAAAGTTACAGTAAAAACATTTATAATGTTACAAAAAAAAAAAAAACTTTCTATTCAAAGAATCCTAAGAAAAAAAAAAAAAAAAAAGTATCATGTTTCCACAAACAATATTAAGCATAAAAAAAAAATGAACATAAGTGACTTTAAAACATTTAAAAAGTCTAATTATTCAAACACTTTGACCTGTAGTGTATACTGTGCATGGCTTGCATTCTCTGATGGCATACTACTATTTTTGGCATAATAAACAGCATGCTGAGTACACTTTATCCCACAATGCAATGCGCTCGACTTGGCCTTCCATTTCCCATGTGACGAATGAACCGAAAGTAGCCTCAGTCACAGTTTAATCATTTATTTTAATAATAAACAACAATTAATTTGTCTGCAAAAAGGCATTTGTACACAAACATAAAACATAATATTTTAAAAGGAGGAGAACCGGATGTCACTTGTAAGCAGTAACACACAATGTGATGTCATGTGACTGTAGCATATACTATCAGGAATTTTCCTAATGTTCTATCATTGCATAACGCATACTATTTATATACTATCCCATGAGGCCACAGGAGAGCAGGATTTGTGAATGTGTGAAGCGACGCAACTGACGCTGGTAGGTCACATGACAATGACAACACTGCGAATGTAGTACGTCCAAATTACATTCATACTATGCAGAACATAAAGTAAGTACTTATTCAAAATAAGTGGATGTTAACCTGTTATTGTACATTGTGTACAACATTGGGTAGTCAATTAATAAACACTTGTTGGCACAAAACTGTCTTTCTTTTTAAACGGTAACATACCACAAGTACTTGAGTAACTCTGGTATTGTTTTGATAAGTAACTCAGTATTCGTGCAACCCCTATCTCAAAGAAAACTAAAGAATAACCTTTTGAAATCACTGACCCGGCCTTAGGTTTGTGTGCTTGAACTCTCTTCTTCAGCTCGATACTAACTCAACAATCACCGCCACCAGAGTTCAAATTGATTCTGCAACAACAACATTGAATTCCATTTGCATTTAAATTTAATGCTGATAAACAGCCAATGAATGCACTGAAAAACACATCAACAGCTTCTTTCAAAATACAAAACGCATCGTTTATTGCCATGCATTTGAATGATCACCCATTGAACGTATTGATTCAGACAATGAAGGGAAACAATGATGGGGAGAGAGAGAGCGAATGAGGGCGAGGTGTCTTCATTCAAGCTGTGCTCCTCTGAACACAATCCAAAAATAAAAAAAATAAATGGGCAGTCAAACTTAATATGACAACACCATATGCACAGATGGGCCGCATATGGATCTTAAACTGAAGAACAAAGACGACGGCTTGACCGTATGCATGTATGCAAGGGAATAAAGCAACGGCCAGTTGTCAACATATGTAAAGGATGCATGCATGCTAAAGTCTACACTGTGACAGAGAGAACGCTGGAAATTCTAATGCATCCCCATTATAAAAACAGAGCAAAAAAAATGCAAAGGTTTGCAACCAAAAGTTGCAATGCACGTTTTTTTTTTCTCCCAATCCCAATCAGTTTGGAGCATGTTTGCGATCGTGATCTAAGATAGTGGTGTTATTCATTTAGAGAGGGCCCCGGGCCTTGTGACCAAACTCCACCCTTCCAGGGCACTGGATGCTGCTCAAGTATGTAGACGTTGGGAAGCGGAGCACATTCCAGTCAATCACGGGCTGAATCTGAAACGCACACACAAGTGGCTACTGGGTAACGTCTTACTTTAGGCTTGGAAATAACACAGGGAGAAACAATAATGATATAAGGGCAGCCTGTTGTTGTGCCGTGATCCTGTCGAGGGGAAGTCAAACTCCTTGATCCTCTCCAGATACTTGACTCTCGGATTGAAGTGCGCACAGATATTTGCTATACCAAGAAATACCACGATCCTCCAGAAAAAGGTCAAATGCTACAGAAAATGACTGCCGACTGCTTACTGTATGCACTTCATTTATCTCATGAAGGAGTTTGAGATATGAGTTTACCACGGCTGCAAACCTTCTTTACTAGTGTAAAATAAATCCTTGCATGTACAGTATTAAGTAAGTAGGCTAGTCGATTTCTTCTAGGGATGCACGATATATCGGCCACCATATCGGTATCGGCCAATATATGTTCATTTTTAATGTTATCGCACCGATAAAAATGTGTCCGCTATATTAAAGCCGATAAATAATGTATTATTTCCTTCAGCTGAGACGCTTCAGATGCGCACTGTTCACCATGATGGGTTTGAATTGCTTGAAATATGATTGGAATCACTTCAGAAAAGGAAAATACAGTTCAGAGCAACATGTGCAGTGCAAATCTGTCATATCGGCTACATAAAATTATAATGAGAACATCATAATTGTGTGTTTAGGACATGGCTTTTAATGCTGAGACTTTTGTTTTTGTATAAAAATTTGGATTTAGATTTATCTGCCAATATATCGGTTATCGGGTTTCAAATATAAAGAATTATCGGTTATCAGTATCGGCCAAAATTTTCATATCGGCGCATCCCTAATTTCTTCTATAAAACGGCGATAAAAGCAATATGATAAAAGTCACCAAAGTTCAATTATATAACTTATATTAATAATCAAAATAAATAATCTGCATCAACATAGAATGTTTAGCTGCAATTTAACACTCTGAATTTACCTAATAAAACAAAAAGAAAAATATCTTTTTAGCAGTTTTTTTTAATTTTGACAGCTATTAAAATAAACCACTGCAAATTCATAAAACATTTCTGATTCATATATAAATGACAAATTCTAGAAAATCAAATCGGAAGCTCGCCGATTTTGATCATCATGAATTTAAACTTTTACGAGTTTGCCAGAAAATATGACTAATTTATAGGGATGCACTGATATGAACATTTTAGCCAATACCAATAACTCTTTATATTTGAGAGCCGATAACCGATATATTAGCCGATAAATCTAAATCCAGATTTTTATATAATTTTTGAGAGCCTGATGACAAAAAGTCTCAGCATTAAAAGCCATGTCCCAAGCACACAATTATGATGTTCTCATTGTAATTTTATGTAGCCGATATGACAGACTTGTGCTGCTCTGAACTGTGTTTTCTTTTCTGAAGTGATTCCAATCATATTTCAAGCGATTCAAACCCATCATGATGAACAGTGCGCATCTGAAGTGTCTCAGCTGAAGGAAATAATACGTTATTATGACATTAATAATGCCGATGACATTAAAAATTAACATATATCGGCCGATACCGATATGGTGGCTGATATATCATGCATCCCTACTAATTTAGCCAGGTTTTTAAGGCAAAACTATATTTCCCATCATTCTCTGTGGAAGCATAAGAACATTAAAACACAAGGCATCGATTACATACAGTACCTAATGCATCTTTTCTTGTACTATAAAAGCTGCTTATCTTCATTGGGGAGTGAAAAAGACACAAAGAAATGTGAAGATGCCCAGCAAGTCCACTTTATTCTGACCAACATCACTTAAACGCTCATTACGATTACAACCTCTGAATGGATGAGCACAGAAGCTTGTTCAATACCAGAATCCTCCATCTTCGCATTGACGAACACAAAGAATCGTCCTGTCATGCATGTAAACATTTGAGTTGAAAGGAGCCATCTAGTGTTCCCTTTCCTGAAACGGAGTCCTTTGGGGCACAGCAGTAGTTTGGAATGTAACATTCAGGCTAAACTTCACGATGAAGTCAAAATGCAGTTCGTTATGATGTGATATTTCGCAACGTAGCTCTCCAAATCTCTGGAACGGACCGAATTCCATGAGAATGAATCGCTGGGTTTTTATGTGACTGGTAATGCTAGTAATCAAGCTCTTGTAGACGTGTGAAGAAAACTATACAGCAGACCCTGCAGCAGAGAGCACAGTTTACGCCCTCCACCACAAACTACATCAAAGACCATTGTGGGTGGAGCGCGAACTTTCAATACATGGTGCAAATCTGTAGGCTTACTGTCAATCTGACTTCTCAAAGCTGCTCAGGAAAACTTCAGTCCATATGATCTGATTTAATGCAACGTTAAAAATAATAAACTTATCAAAATAAAAGCTTGCATTACATAAGAAACAATATGCAGAATTGCATCACATGAGCTTTCAAAAGTGTAGCTTAATGCATTTTAGAAATTAACATTTTGCATTTTAAATCCAATTTTGAGTAAAAAAGGACTTCACATTTGGAAGTCTCATTAAATAATATGTGCATCAAGTCAACCACATTGCATTGTGGGATACAGTAGAGTATTCAATGCATATAAAAATTGTGTATACATGCATGAAAGCATGCTAATTACATTAATTTACATATTTTAGCATTCAATAATTTATTTTAGGAGCAAAGTGAGAAAAACAAAGAGCCAAAATCTTCCTCCAAAACATCTCAGATGTGTGACTGCACGTCACGCGTCTTATGAAGCATCATAATGAAATTACAGAGACACACTGACCTCAAATCTACAGACGGAGACGCTCAGTAACGCTCTCTTCCACATGGCATTTCTGACGGCCCCAAAAGCAACAGCCTCATGCAAGATTTAAGTTGTACATCTTAAATTTTGCACTTCTGTGTATGAATGACAGAAATGTTAACGCAGGCATAAGGCTTTTCTTTCCACTGGCTCAGTGAGCTGGAACACACATTAGAGCATGTGCATTTTTTATTCTCTCTCTCTCTCTCTCTCTCTCTCTCTCTCTCTCTCACACACACACACACACACCCTTTCTGGGTTAATAAGGCTGATGGAAATCTGCGTCTCCTCTGATGCGAGATCAATAAACAAATCAGTTTATTCTGTCCAGTTATATCATTACGCCGCTATGACACCGTCTTCTTCATCTGATCAATACACCTCTGGGACTCGCATATGGTTCTGCCATTAACATCTACAATGCTAGAATTTCAAAAACCTTGAGTATTTCCGAGAACAAGCCGCAAAGCGCCCTGACTCAAACTATAATAATGGAAAAATGACATCACTCGGTCGCTTTGAGATTTAACTGACGGCAACTGAAAGCAGTGACATATACTGTGTTGACCTCTGATCTTTGCAGCCGCCTCTGTTATTTTATTACACATCAAACGTACATGCATCACACGAACCTCCGTATCTGCTGTTAATTCCGATTGATCTTTAACAGCTGAGCATATTGGCAAACATATCGCAAGCAAAAGGCACCTAATAGGATCAGCATTAAATAACCGATCGGCAGCCTAATAAAGTCGTGACAGATGGAAACATAACACACGGCTGGGAAGAAGGGGGGCTGAACTTGAACCTGGTGACCTTTCAGCCTTGGTGTGATCGATACGAGGATGCAAGCTACATGAACGCAAATACTGTCACGTTTGCAACCCTTGTTCCCAGAGCTATAATGCCATGCCGGTTTCCACAGCAATCCGTTTCGAGGAGTGCACGCTACGGGGAGCGTGCAATAGTCCCGCAGTGTGCCTACATCAATTGTTGATGAAAACACACACACTTTTCCCACAAGATCAGTGCAACATCTACACATCCTGACATGCACACACAAAAAAGAGGAGGGTATGTAAATATAGAGCACCGTGGCCAACTGCCAACAGGGGGAAGGCACGGCCATATTTATGAGAAATACATCGCTTTATTGCATCCCCTCCCCCTGCATATGACAAAAAGGAAAACAAATTCCTGTCCTGAATTCGGTCTCGGCTCGTTCGTCACGGTGAGCCCTACCTATCGGGGCTAATCCGGGTGTGCTGAAAGCAACCCCCCTCCTGGCCCTGCCTGCGTCGCAAGATTGCATCTTTTATTTATCGCTGCTTGGCTTTATTTTTGCAGAGCATTCCATACTGGGATGCAATCAGCCAAGAAACCCTCCCCGTGTGCGCAGGCTTGTCATTTCCCATCGCCGGAGCTCGGAATGAGGCGTACACAAAGGGGAAAAAGCGCTCTGAATCAAAAGCAGAGAGCTCCACGTAGCCTGCTGGAAAAAGGGCAAGAGCCCTTGATCTTCCGAGACAGCCAGTCCGTTTTTTAAGAGGCTCCGGGCAGGGAAGACACACGGGCTTGTGTGTGCGTTCCCATTTTGGCTGAAGGGTGAGGGCATAAAGCCCAGCTGAGGCACCTCTCCTCCAGCAGGATACGGACGTGGAGGAGGGGGGAATGGTCATGCAGAAAATTACGTTCGCTGATTGCATTACAATTCAAATTAAGCAAAGGCACTAATGTGATTAAAATCTTGAATTGTGTCCAAAGGGCGGAGAGCCACGGCTAATTGCAGGGACTTTAAAAACAAAAGGTGGATGAAGTTGTGATACAACAAAACAGGTGAATCATTACATATAGCAACTACTCTGACGTCACAAGGGTCAGCTGGAACGCATAATATTAGGGGCCATTTAAAAAAAATGAGGCACTGCGTCTTTAAATCGCCATTCCTCCCACCCCTTTCCCAAATCTTTTCCATTTAACAAGCAGTGAAAGAAAATAAAAAGCCGCTTTTGTTTCGCCTTCCTTTTGGAGGGTGACAGAAAGCTGAAAAGACACAAGCGAACATGAAAATGGGAACAAAGTGCCAATTTCAATAGGGATGCCTGACGGCTATTTGATATGCGCACCCACTAAAATACAAAACCAAGTAAAACAGAGGCTGATTATTCTTTGCAATAGAAATATTTCGCTGTTTTTAGTTGACATGACAGCTCTACATCTAGCAGTTGGTCGACTTACTACGCCAATAATTCCCCCCTCCCTCCCTCCCCTCACGCTTTCACTTCAGAAAAATAAACAGACCAGACAAGCTTCGTAAGATTTGACATTTCAACCGCCATACGTACAAATACACGGTTAATATGTGACTACACCGACTAAAGTTGAAGCACAACGCAACACAGAGGCGACAGAATAACGAAAAAAGCCAAGAAAATGTGTTTTTAACGCTGAATGGATCGAGCGACATCGAGCTCCACTTCCGCGCTGTTTATCTCGCGCGGATACAAAAGCGCTACAATGTATCCAGAACGTTTCCTAGAACGTTCGAAATGGAACACTCGCTATCAAAGTGCGAAACGAAACGACATCCCAGCACCCTGTCGGGAGATTTAAAACCCGTTGTATTCCTCCCTTTGTTCGGTGTAAATTCAATAGTCCCTTTCATTCGACTCGTGTTCCTCTTTTTAAACGACGTTTTCTGTCGACTGTGTTTCTGGGTGATGATGGTGACTGGGATAAATGCATTTAAATGTTTTCCAAGCCGCGGGTTTACATCCACACTCACCGACTTGCAATACGTTGTCCACACAGCCGCTCTCCAGCAATGCGATGCCGCGTCGGAACGGTAACCGCGTCTCGTCTACGCTCTCCCCGCTGGACGCGCTCTCCTCTCCGCCCGTGTTGAACGAGGAATACATGCAGATCTCCCGTTCGCTCCTCGGGAAAGACCAGTACACGATCCGCCGCTGTACGGGCTCCGGGATGCGCTCGAAACGCTCCTCCACCCGTTGGAACGGCCACTTCTCCGCTACTTTCCGCGCTGCAATGTCCAGAAGCGATTCGGGGCTCTGGGTTTTGCTGGATCCCCCTTGGCCAGAACCCGAACCGCCGCATACTGTTCCACCGGCTCGCTGCCCCTGTCTACATGTCGTACTATACCCGGGTCGGCAGCAGAGCCGTTTAGCTGGGGGCTGCTGAACGCGCTCCGCCATGATCGCACTGCTTTAACGGCAAGGGCGGAAGTCGCCGTACTATATAAACGGGATAAGGAAAGGAAAAGGTTGCGACGCGCATCGATTGTTCGCCGTGTAAGGACAGCCCGGACTTATTTGGTCAAAGGGGCGGAGCTTCGGAGTCTTTGTGTAGACAAAATAAGAAAGGGGCGGGGCCTGTACGTCTGCAGCCGTGCTAAAAAAGGAATGGGAGGCGGGGCTCTTGCTGGAGTCATAATGAGTGTCATAAGTTCACAACAGGAAGAGGCACGAGAGGTTGGAAAAGCTCATGGATTTGTCACTGTCCACAAACGAATGAAGGAAATATAGAAATATTAGGGATTATAGGAAATTCACAATACATAAGGATAAGGGATGGGTGGTGTCTCGAGCCTGGCTCCCACACTAAAATTTATTCAAGTGTGCTATGTAGTATACTTCTTTTAAACTAAAATACTTTCAGTGTACCTTTTATGTACTTCTCAGAAATGTACTTAAAATTGCACTTAAGTAGCCTATACTTGACTTATACTGACAAATATATTTGGCCTATACTTGTACTCAATCTCTAGATCGATATAATTAAAAAGTATAATTAAAGGCACAATATGTAAGAAAAACCACTAGAACAATGTTATATATTTTGTTGACTTGTGTACTTACAATTATCCCAAATGTTTCTAACAATGTTTAAATCCAGAGAAATAATCAATTTTAACCAGGACACGGACCGTGCGTCGCCTGTCAATGACATAATTTCCGCGTTACCATCGATTTCCTTTGTTTTGAAGAAGCTACCTCTAGCGGCGAAAATTACATATTGTGGCTTTAAGTGTTCTAAGTATACTTGGCTTGTAGTGTTCACTCATTTGAGTAGCCTATTAAATACTTTTTCACATAGTTTTCTTATAAACTTAATTTGTTTGAAAATATTGATTTATGAAGAAAACAGATTCCTAATTCTGAGTATGTACATTTTTGTGTAGGCTAAATGCGATTTTCTCAGCTTTTTGTTTAAAATGTTGCTTTTATGAAACTTACCCACATTCAAGTGTTGATAAAAAAGGATGCATGAAGCTAGAATAAAATGTTTTTTTTAAATGGAAAGTGTTAAAGTACAGTTAAAGGTATATTTCAAGTATAAAAATGAATGCCTAAATAGGAACATACTTAATTTGCAAAAATAAATAGTAAGCTGTATGATGTTAAGTTCACATAAAGAAAACTTACAGGAATACTTGCAGTATAAAACTACTAGTTTACTGAAAGTGTACTTCAAAGTGTACTTTAATAAACTAAAAAAATGTGCTACAAGTATTTGAGATAACTATCAGTGCCTCTAAGTTCACTTGTAGTATAGTTGCAGTACAAATCAAAAACATAAAGTAGTTGAGTACTCAAAGTGTACACTTAAAGCATACTTAAAAGTATACTTTTATACACTATAAAATGGGCCAATTTAGTACCAAGTAGTATTGAAATAGTACACTTACAAGTACACTACTAGTACATTGATAGTATACTTACCACATAAACATGAACTTCACTTAAGTATACTTATTTTTTGTAAGGGTATACAAACATATATTTTCCTGTGTACAGACCTATTTATACTGCGTGTTTCCAAAATTGAAATTATTATAGTGCTGTCAAATCGATTAATCGTGATTAATCGCATCCAAAATAAAAGTTTGTGTTTACATAATATATGTGTGTGTACTGTGTATAATTATTATGTATATATAAACACACACACATGCATGTATATATTTAAGAAAAAAAGTGTTATATTTATATATGAAATATTTATATTTATATATAATATAAATTATATAAATATATATACAGTATATACATACAAATATTTCGTAAATATATACATGAATGAGTACGTTTTTATATATACGTAATAATTATACACAGTACACACACATATACTGTATTATGTAGACACAAACTTTTATTTTGGACGCGATTAATTGCGATTAATCGATTTGACAGCACTATTTTAAATAGTATTGAAATAGTACACTTACAAGTACACTACTAGTACATAAAATTAATAATAATTACATATACTTGAACTTTACTTAAGTATACTTAAAATGAACTTGAAGTGTACGTACGTATACTTTCCTGTATACAGACCTATTTGTACTGCGTGTTTCCAAAATGTCAATTATTAGCAACTTCTGAGCAAGACGTACACCTGATATTGGTGAGAAAAACTCTTTAACACAAATAACTTAAACATATTGTACATTTCAAAGAAGGAGCAATACACATATAGGCCTATATTTTTTATTTTTATTATTATTATATTTGGTTTTACACTCACCTAAAGGATTATTAGGAACACCATACTAATACTGTGTTTGACCCCCTTTCGCCTTCAGAACTGCCTTAATTCTACGTGGCATTGATTCAACAAGGTGCTGAAAGCATTCTTTAGAAATGTTGGCCCATATTGATAGGATAGCATCTTGCAGTTGATGGAGATTTGTGGGATGCACATCCAGGGCACGAGGCTCCCGTTCCACCACATCCCAAAGATGCTCTATTGGGTTGAGATCTGGTGACTGTGGGGGCCATTTTAGTACAGTGAACTCATTGTCATGTTCAAGAAACCAATTTGAAATGATTCGAGCTTTGTGACATGGTGCATTATCCTGCTGGAAGTAGCCATCAGAGGATGGGTACATGGTGGTCATAAAGGGATGGACATGGTCAGAAACAATGCTCAGGTAGGCCGTGGCATTTAAACGATGCCCAATTGGCACTAAGGGGCCTAAAGTGTGCCAAGAAAACATCCCCCACACCATTACACCACCACCACCAGCCTGCACAGTGGTAACAAGGCATGATGGATCCATGTTCTCATTCTGTTTACGCTAAATTCTGACTCTACCATCTGAATGTCTCAACAGAAATCGAGACTCATCAGACCAGGCAACATTTTTCCAGTCTTCAACTGTCCAATTTTGGTGAGCTCGTGCAAATTGTAGCCTCTTTTTCCTATTTGTAGTGGAGATGAGTGGTACCTGGTGGGGTCTTCTGCTGTTGTAGCCCATCCGCCTCAAGGTTATGCGTGTTGTGGCTTCACAAATGCTTTGCTGCATACCTCGGTTGTAACGAGTGGTTATTTCAGTCAAAGTTGCTCTTCTATCAGCTTGAATCAGTCGGCCCATTCTCCTCTGACCTCTAGCATCAACAAGGCATTTTCGCCCACAGGACTGCCGCATACTGGATGTTTTTCCCTTTTCACACCATTCTTTGTAAACTCTAGAAATGGTTGTGGGTGAAAATCCCAGTAACTGAGCAGATTGTGAAATACTCAGACCGGCCCGTCTGGCACCAACAACCATGCCACGCTCAAAATTGCTTAAATCACCTTTCTTTCCCATTCTGACATTCAGTTTGGAGTTCAGGAGATTGTCTTGACCAGGACCACACCCCTAAATGCATTGAAGCAACTGCCATGTGATTGGTTGATTAGATAATTGCATTAATGAGAAATTGAACAGGTGTTCCTAATAATCCTTTAGGTGAGTGTATTTCAGCCTTTAAAAAATAAAATATTTCTCTCAAAACTTCTGCACACCAGCAAGGAATGTGGGCTGGTAAGTCACCAAACTGTTATTACAAGAGTTTTATTCTAAACAATGTTTCCAAAATATAATGACCTTGCATGTATTTGGTATTGGACCAAAAAGAAAATGAGTGGAATTGCTCGTCATCCCTTTTATAAATATTTCTTCCCTTGTTTAAATGTTGTGCTGCTTTGCTAAATGCTAAACAGCTAGATAAATGAGATCTATTCATCTTAAATGTGCAGTGTAAAGGGAAAAGGTTTGCTCCCAATTTAAATGGATCAAACATATGCTCAGAGAATTATCCTCCACACATCCTGAAGGTAAATCCATGCAAACTTTATGTCACATTTTAGGAGCGTTTTTGTGAGTATCATGCATGTCTTTCATATTTGGCCTGATTTAACTCAGTCGCATGGCAGCACATTCACATTAACTCCAGTCCGTGAGGGGTAAAGTCTTTTTCATTTTCATTCCAGGTGATTCCTTGTACTGAATCTGATCAAGTGACAGATCTGAAGACCACAGCAGGTGTCTGTGATAAAACTACAAAAGGAGAACTTACCACCTAACGAGAGAGAGCGCTAATTTAATTTCATGCAAGAGTCTCACCGGCGATATTAAAAAGTGTGGCCTCGGGGTAAGTTTAATTGATTGAGAAATGTGATGTAACTAATTGCAACTCATTGGCGGGATGTTGTAATCTCCAGCCGATCAATGCAATGCTTTTCAGATTAGCGTCCGCACAATTTGAGCTTCCCTCATCTGTCATTTCAGATTTTTTAATGGACACACGCAGTGTGGCATACGGGAGCCGTAGCGTTTAGTAGACTGTGTTTTTGATGAAAGCATGCGGTTCAGTTTAATATTTCTAATAAATTAAGCACTTATCTTTTTTTAATAAAACTTTTTTTTATATATACTTAGTTTACATGCACACTTGACACTGGTTGTTTAAACTATTAAAAGTTTGTTTACATGTTATTGTCAAAAAAAATGCTGGAGCCGTCGCTGGATTCTGGTCAGGGGCTGGAGCCGTCGCTGGATTCTGGTCAGGGGCTGAAGCCGTCACTGGACTCTGGTCAGGGGCTGAAGCCGTCACTGGACTCTGGTCAGGGGCTGAAGCCGTCACTGGACTCTGGTCAGGGGCTGGAGCCGTCACTGGACTCTGGTCAGTGGCTGGAGCCGTCACTGGACTCTGGTCAGGGGCTGGAGCCGTCACTGGACTCTGGACAGGGGCTGGAGCCGTCACTGGACTCTGGTCAGGGGCTGGAGCCGTCACTGGACTCTGGTCAGGGGCTGGAGCCGTCACTGGACTCTGGTCAGGGGCTGGAGCCGTCACTGGACTCTGGTCAGTGGCTGGAGCCGTCACTGGACTCTGGTCAGGGGCTGGAGCCGTCACTGGACTCTGGACAGGGGCTGGAGCCGTCACTGGACTCTGGTCAGGGGCTGAAGCCGTCACTGGACTCTGGTCAGGGGCTGAAGCCGTCACTGGACTCTGGTCAGGGGCTGAAGCCGTCACTGGACTCTGGTCAGGGGCTGGAGCCGTCACTGGACTCTGGTCAGTGGCTGGAGCCGTCACTGGACTCTGGTCAGGGGCTGGAGCCGTCACTGGACTCTGGACAGGGGCTGGAGCCGTCACTGGACTCTGGTCAGGGGCTGGAGCCGTCACTGGACTCTGGTCAGTGGCTGGAGCCGTCACTGGACTCTAGTCAGTGGCTGGAGCCGTCACTGGACTCTGGTCAGTGGCTGGAGCCGTCACTGGACTCTGGACAGGGGCTGGAGCCGTCACTGGACTCTGGACAGGGGCTGGAGCCGTCACTGGACTCTGGTCAGGGGCTGGAGCCGTCACTGGACTCTGGTCAGGGGCTGGAGCCGTCACTGGACTCTGGTCAGTGGCTGGAGCCGTCACTGGACTCTGGTCAGTGGCTGGAGCCGTCACTGGACTCTGGTCAGGGGCTGGAGCCGTCACTGGACTCTGGTCAGGGGCTGTAGCCGTCACTGGACTCTGGTCAGTGGCTGGAGCCGTCACTGGACTCTGGTCAGGGGCTGGAGCCTTCACTGGACTCTGGACAGGGGCTCTGGGCTCTGTTTTTGGGATGGGACTGGATGACAACTGGGATTGTCTTCATTTCCTCAATAACGAAATCAGAACAATTCAGCCAGAGGACATAAATAATATATTCAACCAAAGAAGAGCTGCTTTTATCAGGAGAAAGCAACTGATATAGTTCGTCCAGTCCCTCCCGAAAACAGGCCTTGAGCATATGATTGCTCCAGCCCACCAGATTGTAATACTGCAAAAACTCCTCCACATATTGTTCCAGAGGCCTTGCGCTCTGTTGGAGGGAAAAGAGAAGATGATCCTCAGCCAGTCTCTGTAACTCAGCCCATTCCATGTTCTTTTGGGTCAGCTTTCTGTCACGATGTGGTTGCAGCACTGAAGCGCACAACAAAGGAGATACACTATATTGCCAAAAGTTTTGAGACGCCTGCCTTTACATGCACATGAACTTTAATGACATCCCATTCTTAATCCGTAGGGTTTAATATGGAGTTGGCCCACCCTTTGCAGCTCTAACAGCTTCAACTCTTCTGGGAAGGCTTTTCACAAGGTTTAGGAGTGTGTTTATGGGAATTTTATGGGAACCATTCTTCTAGAAGCGCATTTGTGAGGTCAGGCACTGATGTTGGATGAGAAGGCCTGGCTCGCAGTCTCCGCTCTAATTCATCCCAAAGATGTTCTATCGGGTTGAGGTCAGGACTCTGTGCAGGTCAAGTTCCTCCACACCAAACTCGCTCATCCATGTCTTTATGGACCTTGCTTTGTGCACTGGTGCGCAGTCATGTTGGAACAGGAAGGGGCCATCCCCAAACTGTTCCCACAAAGTTGGGAGCATGAAATTGTCCAAAATGTCTTGGTATGCTGAAGCATTAAGAGTTCCTTTCACTGGAACTAAGGGGCCAAGCCCAACCCCTGAAAAACAACCCCACACCATAATCCCCCCTCCACCAAACTTTACACTTGGCACAATGCAGTCAGGCAAGTCCCGTTCTCCTGGCAACCGCCAAACCCAGACTCGTCCATGGGATTGCCAGACAGAGAAGCGTGATTGGTCACTCCAGAGAACACATCTCCACTGCTCTAGAGTCCAGTGGCGGCGTGCTTTACCCCACTGCATCCCACGCTTTGCATTGCTCTTGCTGATGTAAGGCTTGGATGAGCTGCTCGGCCATGGAAACCCATTCCATGAAGCTCTCTACACACTGTTCTTGAGCTAATCTGAAGGCCACATGAAGTTTGGAGGTCTATAGCTATTGACTCTGCAGAAAGTTGGCGACTTCTGCGCACTGTGCGCCTCAGCATGTGCTGACCCCGCTCTGTGATTTTATGTGGCCTACCACTTCATTGCTGAGTTGTTGTTGTTCCCAATTGCTTCCACTTTGTTATAATCCCACTAACAGTTGAGCGTGGAATATTTAGTAGTGAGGAAATTTCAGGAATGGACTTATTGCACAGGTGGCAACCTATCACGGTACCACGCTTGAGTTCACTGAGCTCCTGAGAGCGACCCATTCTTTCACAAATGTTTGTAGAAGCGTCTGCATGCCTAGTGCTTGATTTATACACCTGTGGCCATGGAAGTGATTGGAACACCTACATTCAATGATTTGGAGGGGTGTCCCAATACTTTTGGCAATATAGTGTATATTCAAGGAGACTTTTAATATAATAATCCAAACTATAAACAGAAGTATCAACAAGGAGAAAACATACAAGCACACTGACATAGAACAAAGTTAGACAATCAACAGACAGAAACTGAGGGCTTAAATAGAAGGGCAAACACAGGAGCTGACGAGATAATTAATGAAACACACCTGAACTGAACTAACACAATCAATTAGAAACCATAGAAACAAACAGGGAGAGAAGGGAGAACTGAACTAATAAACAGATTAGAAGATTAACAAACTCAAACATGAACAGAACAGATCAAAAACAAACTTTAAACATGAACAAGTTAACCAAACATGTTACAGATATATCGGCCAATGACGATGATACGTTTTTCTGTTTGGCCGATGTGTTGGAAGAGGGACTTTTATTTTGACAGCGCTGAGAACGCCAGCTCTGAGAACGGCATTATACATTATATTTATCGTCTTTATTTATATCAGACCGAATGCAATGGTTGGGCAAACATTTTTTGGTCCTGAGACTTCCACAGAAGATATATGTACAATTCTATCATTGATTGCTATCAGGATGTGAAGAGAGTTTCAATCAGTATAACCAAAGTGTTTATAAAACAAACTGCCTACCCTACCTTTAATTTCATGTGCCATATAGCCCCTTTAAATTCTTGCATAATATTTTCATGTTTAACAGGTTATTTCAATTGTTTTAGTGATAAAGTGTTTACATGCTGTTTAATTAATATAAAATCAAATCAGTTTGTCCATATAAAATCACTATCAATAAGCTGTCTTAGCAAGCAATGTGACATTCAGGTGTTGCTTTACTCTTGAAAAGTTCTGGTTGCTCCGTCATAGAGGACAAACTTTTATTCATGCATATGGAGTTCTATCCTGGATAACTGCCCTGCTAATTAGGATAATTGATCAAAGGATCCGTACTGGCTTGGCCAAAACAAATCTGTTTGATCTGACAACATTTTGGCATCATGTAAATGACAGCTGGCAAAACAGAGAGTCGGGGGATTTGGACTGGCCCTAGTCCCCTGTACTCTGATCTTTTCCATGTTTTTAATTATACAGACACACATATATTCATCAGAGCAAGACTACTTTGCTGGTATTAAACTCCTAACACTTTTGTTTCCCGTTAAAGTGTCAATGGATTTACAACGGCATCGGCTCTTGTCTCATGTCAATTTCAGCATGACAAGTGAAATGTCACATGTGCAACTATTTCAGAGATAATACAGTGAGAGCATTTATTCATTTGACACTTTATTCCAAGGGCAACTGATTAAAAGAATAGTTCAAGTATCATGTCGTTCAAAACCTGTATGCCTTGCTTTTTTCTGCGATTCTGTGAATATTTGTGTTTATGTTTCTCTTTTCCATATAATGTTCATATGATTTGTGTCATATGATAGCTTTGTTCTTTTTCAAACTTGGTGTGTCATGTTTAGTTACAAGACTCACTGACAATAAACCTGGCACAACATGTATGTCTTCATGGGCCATATATGATTATAATATCGAATATAATATAATATTGTAGTGTCATATTGATTTAATGCTGCAATGATTAAACATAATGCAAAAAATATCTGTTCTAACAGTATTTTAGTGTTTATTTTAGTTTTATTAATATTTTGAATTTGCTTTTATTTTTTAGATTTATAGATTTCATGTTAATTTTAATTTCGTTATGTGCTTTTGTCACTTTATTAGTTTTTCTTTTTTTAACTTTGCTATTTAGGTTGAATTTATTTTTTATTTAAGTTTTAGTTAGTTTTAGTTTATTTTATTTCCAGTTAATAATTTTAGTGTTTCAACTTAAACTTATTTCAACATTTCTAATTTTCAAAGCTGCTTGTTTTTAAACTTTATTAATTATCAGAAACTGGGAATATTTATATATTAAATTAGCCACAATTAATTTTCTGATTTCATAAGTTTCAAGAACTATGTTGTTCAAATAAAAAAAAAAAACAGTTATTGAGTGGGGAAAAAAAATATTTATTTTAATTATTTTATTATTTTTATTGCATTATAATATTATATAAGAAATACATTTTAGTTGATTTATGCATTTACATTTGGATTCAAGTTCAATTATTTAATATATTAATAACAATTTTTAGTGCTGTCAACTTGATTAATCGTATCTAACATAAGTTTGTGTTTACATAATATATGTGTGTGTATATTATTATATTTATATATAATATAAATTGTGTGTGTGTGTGTGTGTGTATATATACATATACACACACACACACATATATATATATATATATATATATAATGTGTGTGTGTGTACACACATACATACACACATATATAATATATAAATATAATAATATATATACACATTATGTGAATGCAAACTTTAATGTTGGATGTGATTAATCGCGATTAATCGTTTTGACAGCACTATAATTTATACATTTAAATACTTGGCAACACTTTATTTTAAGTTGACATAGTTACACATGTACAGTACTTACTATAGTAATTACAGTACATTTTGCATAATTTCAAGTAAATGACCCTAAACCAAACCCTAACCCTAACTGTAACTCTATATTACAATGTAACTACGTCACCTTAAAATAAAGTGTAACCAAATACTTATTTGTCATCTCAGGTTTGTTTGAGAACCATATAGATTAAAGCCGGACACATATATACTGTATGTAAGTATGGCTTCATTCTGTTGGTCACACCTGCTCAAAAAAACAAGAGAAGGGGGTGAAAAAAGAAGCTAATTTCCTGCAATAGAATGCAAGCCGAAGCTTCTGAGAATTGGGTTTGTAGCCAGTAACGTTTTGCATTGTTCCCAAATACCTGTGTGAATCTCATTAGCATCTAGTAACCCCTCCTGGTGCCGAGCAATCGGACCAGAGCTGTCATATCTCTGTGCGCTCGCATCACGCTGGGGAGAAAATGTATGGGCCTCATTTTGAATATCTTTATTATTGTTCCATCTTGCCCTGCAGACAGGAATATGGAGCAGTTATAATGACAGAAGCTATTCTCCCTGCATGTGCCACTGTGAGGGGGCAAGAGAGGGCATTCATCTATACTCTTAGCCACACGTGCATGCACATTTCATACATTCGTCTTTGCTTTTGCAATAACAATGCACAACATAATTTAGTTTTAAAGGGGACCTATTATGCTCTTTTTTTAAAGTGTTGATGTTTTTTTGGGCTCTACTAGAGCAGGTTTTCCTGCTTGAATGTTGATTATTTCCTCATATTCTCCATTGTTGCAGCTCCTCTCTTCCCAGTCTGTCAGTAACGCTCTGTTTAGTTCCTGTCTCTATGAAGCCCCTCCTGCTGAAAAGCACACTGTGCTCTGATTGGTCGGCTGGAGCAGTGTGTTGTGATTGGTCAAGCGCTTCCAGCGTGTTTGGGAAATGTCCCGCCCCTTACCATAACCGGCAGTTTGGAGGCGTTTCAGGGAGATGGAAAAAAGCATAATAGGACCCCTTTGAAAGCTTAATGCATGATTTTTTTGTTCTAGGACACATCATCTGACCACTTGCATTTGCTCTATGAAAAAAATGATTTTTTTTTTGCCAAATAATGACTTGAATTTCGGTCTGTTTCTTTCACAAAGCTATTGTATCGACCGGAATAAATGATTTTTTTGTAGTTGGAAATAAAACAGACTATTGGAGCACATTTGACAAGAAAACAATTTCAGTACTTCAAAATTTCACGTTTAATTCGATGCGTTACTTGCTGTTTCTTTGCAATTATTTGTCAAATTTCTGATTGAATATTGTTTCAATGCACTACAAATTTTTCATTCATGCGTGGACTACTTTAAAGATGCCTATTGAATGCATGGAAGAGCAACAGTCTGCTTTTGTGCTCCAAAGAAGAAAGAGCGTTTGAACATGAGGGCGTGAACATGAAATTTAAGTGAATTTAAATAATTTGTTTTGGTTCTTTTCACTGTAATCAAATAAGTATCTTAAAACGTTTTCTTTGTGCATGCATGCTCACAAAAGCAGCAATAATTTTGTCTGTTTTTACACAAGATTCCAGAGCAAACAGCATCGCACAATGTACGTTTTCCATTCATCCTTTTCCCTTTCTGTACGGAAAGCTATTTCTATCTAGTGCCATTGTCCTAATTGTTACACACCAGTGAATAGTTCTTTTTATCATGCTCCTTTCCATTCTTAAACTGGCTTTTTACATGGCCCGCTCCATCCCTGCACATGTACCAAAAAAATCTATTTAGCCCGAGTCATTTCTTCCCTTTGCTGGAGACAGCCACGGCGAGAGATAACTAACGACACTTCTGCCAGCACCTAGGGATTCTTTTATGCCAGGCTCATTTGCATTCTGATTAGTATGCATGAAATTTCTCACTGAACTTTAATACCCTAACTGCTGCATAATACACTTTAATGAGCATAAAAGTGAGCTTGACAATTAAAACTCACATTAATCACTAAATGCTACACTCATGGAAGGGAGGGAGGGTGTCATTGGGGGTGTTGGGGAAGGGCTGACGGCCGGGCAGCGGTGGGAAGGGGGGTGGAGAGAGATGGAGAACCACCAGTGCAATGAACAACCAGCAATCGCTGCATCTCCACAGGCCGAGGAGGAATAGAGCGCAACAGTCGGGTTTGTGCTACCGGCATTATATTCATGTGCTGTAATGTGGTTTGAGGCTTTATTAATGTCTATACCTACCCTGAACCCTAAACCTACCCTTAAAACAACGCAAATATAGTGTAAGGTGGCAGAATCTGATTCATCAAGACACCAGAAGTAAAAACTTCCATAGGGAAATTTATTTTAAACAATAACTTATAAACCAAGACAGCCTGTGAGCTACTAGGTTGTTAATCAATAGTGTTTGCTTCTGTTGAAGCCGTAAGCTTGCATTATTTGAACCTAGATTTAACATAATCATGTTTAACTGTGGAATTTGTAGTAAAAAAAAAAAAAAAAAACATTACCCATGATGCTGTGCAGAAAATTCCACCAATCAGAAAGATGAAACAAGCAAAATGCACCAAAAGAGCTCTTTAGCTCCGCCCACTCCCATGAATAATATGAATATATATATTATATACACTATATTGCCAAAAGTTTTGGGACGCCTGTCTTTACATGCACATGAACTTTAATGACATCCCATTCCTAATCTGTAGGGTTTAATATGGAGTTGGCCCACCCTTTGCAGATCTAACAGCTTCAACTCTTCTGGGAAGGCTTTCCACAAGGTTTAGGAGTGTGTTTATGGGAATTTTTGACCATTCTTCTAGAAGCGCATTTGTGAGGTCAGGCACTGATGTTGGACGAGAAGGCCTGGCTCGCAGTCTCCGCTCTAATTCATCCCAAAGGTGTTCTATCGGGTTGAGGTCAGGACTCTGTGCAGGCCAGTCAAGTTCCTCCACACCAAACTCGCTCATCCGTGTCTTTATGGACCTTGCTTTGTGCACTGGTGCGCAGTCATGTTGGAACAGGAAGGGGCCGTCCCCAAACTGTTCCCACAAAGTTGGGAGCATGAAATTGTCCAAAATGTCTTGGTATGCTGAAGCATTAAGAGTTACTTTCACTGGAACTAAGGGGCCAAGCCCAACCCCTGAAAAACAACCCCACCCCATAATCCCCCCTCCACCAAACTTTACACTTGGCTCAATGCAGTCAGGCAAGTACCGTTCTCCTGGCAACCGCCAAACCCAGACTCGTCCATGGGATTGCCAGACAGAGAAGCGTGATTGGTCACTCCAGAGAACACGTCTCACTGCTCTAGAGTCCAGTGGCGGCTTGCTTTACCCCACTGCATCCCACGCTTTGCATTGCAGTTGGTGATGTAAGGCTTGGATGAGCTGCTCGGCCATGGAAACCCATTCCATGAAGCTCTCTACACACTGTTCTTGAGCTAATCTGAAGGCCATGCGAAGTTTGGAGGTCTGTAGCTATTGACTCTGCAGAAAGTTGGTGACTTCTGCGCACTGTGACCCTCAGCATGCGCTGACCCCGCTCTGTGATTTTATGTGGCCTACCACTTCATTGCTGAGTTGCTGTTGTTCCCAGTTGCTTCCACTTTGTTATAATACCACTAACAGTTGAGCGTGGAATATTAGTAGTAAGGAACTTGTTTCTGGGTTTTGGCCTACAAAAATATGTCTTCCACTCTATATAAAATTACAGACTAATTTTTATTGATTGGACGTAGGAAAATTTTTTTTTTTATTGCTAAATATTTTTTAAAATTCCATTTCCATGGTATCAACTAATCTCTGATTGGTCGATTCTCCCTTCAGAATGATGCGTAATAATTCACTGTTTTATAGTAATTATCCTTTTTGCAAGTGAACTTGTATTTAATGTAATCTGTGTCATATTTTCTTCTACATTTTGTTAATTTTGTTCATGTTTTTTGAGGATGAGGGCATTTCATACAACTTTTTGGGAAGCTTCTACCAAGACAGGCCAGTTTGATTGGATTTTCAGATTTACGGCCTTTGATATCAACAGCAAAACTTCTTTCTACTCCCTTTTAAAAGTTGGTTAGTCTATTTATTTTGATATCCTAACTAATGTGGGGTTGTCTAGATTTTTCAATGAAAGAGTCTATTCTACTCACCAAAGCTGCATTTATTTGATCAAAAATAAGTATAGTGAAATATTCCAGTGTAAAACAGCTGTTTTCTATGTGAATATATAGTAAAGTGTAATTTATTCCTGTGATCAAAGCTGAATTTATCATCATTACTCCAGTCTTCAGTGTCACATGATCCTTCACAAATCATTCTAATATGATGATCTGCTGCTCAACAAACATTTATGATTATTATCAATGCTGAAAACATTTCATATTTTTGTGGAAAACCAATTCTTTGATGAATAGAAGGTTCTAAAGAACAGCATTTATTTGAAATAGAATCTTTTGTAACATTATAGACATCTTTACTGTCACTTTTGATCAATTAAATGCATCTGAATAAAAGTATATTTGTATTTTATTGTCATTTGTAGAGTATATTGGACACATATCGTTTGCAGAATGAAGCACCCATTTTATGCTCTCCAAGAAATATACAGCATACTGCAAAAAAAAAAACGTTGCTATCTTTGCCTGGGAGCTGGGATTCACTCTGGATTACACCGAACGAATCATTTGCCCATGCAGACAAAGACATATTTGAGGGAATTAGCATTTTCACACCACTCATTTGCTGTCGGTTGCATGTTGTTTTGTTTGAAACTCTTGAGTTTAATAATCCTTTTCAGTCCTGTCAGCCCGTTTGCACATACAGATTGTGCGCTGCCAAAACGCACAATGCATTGAGGCATGCTTTAGCACACGTGTGCACACATGCATACAGACGTGCTCTCAGACTCACACATCCCCCCTTCATATGAAGACTCAAACCACTGGGCAATATGGGCGCCTACATGAGCGCTCAGCTTGATCCAGATGGGCTGCATCTCACCCTCCGTCTGGTGAAACCAACACTACCCGCTCAGACAAGAAGAGATCCTACAGGCCTGTGCATTTACTGTATATACAGCTCAACAGCTTTTTGTGCGAGTACGCCACTGTTTATTTGTGTGTGTGTGTGCGTGCTAGCAGTGCAATGTTTAAAACATAACCTCCATGCACAATTTATGATGATGCACCATGGCTCTGACAGCGCATGGCTTATTAGACGGCCGGACCCCGAGGCCCTGCTCTTAGGATACTCAGCTATAATGGACAAATGTGCTCCACAGATTTATGTATGTAAATGCAGGATGGGGGAGTTGCCTCCCGCTGCAACGGCTCATGCAAATCTGCACTGAGGATGAAAAAAAAGGACAAAGGAGGGGCAAGTATTCCTTGAAATGCCTGGACTATCCTGTGTGGGTTGCTTTAATTAAAACAGGAGCTTTGCTGTGAAATTATTGTGTGACAAACATCATACGTGGCCTATATGCATTTGATTTGATTAACAAGGGCAATTCAATTTGTAGTAATGCTATATCTGGCAAAAACACCTCAAATCTCATTAATTGCATCATATCGGAACATACTGAACCATTACGCTTGACTTCAGAAGCTGGAAACTGTGAAATTATTGACCTGAATTAGGAGTGCAACGGTACAGACGGCAATCTTTGACTATGATACACTTGACTAATGTATGATAATGAATAAATACATAGGGTGTCGTGGGTGGTTGCTAGGGTAATCAGAATGGTTGCCAAGTCAAAAGCGCCACCATCAAATGTCTGATTTTTGTCCCTAAATATGGTTAATTTATATGATTTTCATAACTGTGTTTTATTGTCCACTAATATGATTTATCTATGATTAAGATGACCAAAATCTTATATCACAATCATTTTATTTCACAATAAGGCAAACTACGACTTTTGCCTCAATAAACTCCTAATTACTGCTTATTAATAGTTAGTAAGGTTGTTAAGTTTAGTTATTGGGTGGATTAAGTGATGTAGAATATGATCATGCAGAATAAGGCATTAATATGTGCTTTATAAGTCCTAATAAACAGCCAATATCCTAGTATGCATGATATTGAGCAGCTAGTTAATAGTGAGAATTGGACCCTAAACTAAAGTGTTACCGTTATTTTTTGCTTTAAATAATATCTAAATTTTTGATACCATTGAAATTTCATAATTCTTGTCACCGATTTCAATGTCACAAAAAACTAACACTAGCCTGCGTAAATAAATAAATAAATCATGCTTACTAAAGACACGTAAACAGTCAGTGATAAAATAAGAACACAGAAACTAATTGCAAGCAACAGGACAAAGAAACAGACCTACCCGAAAACCTTCAACCACTAGAAAATAGTAATCAATTTATTCTTATTAAAGTGAGACAGAAGTGATTCAGTCAAGAGCATTGATGGATTTTATTCTCTTTTTTGTTGTTTGATTAACATTAAGGACACAGACAGCAGCAGGAATATTAGGCTGCTGTCACTTTAAGGCCGACTGCACGGATCCAATATACAGATACACATCAGTATCAGTATCGCATCGCAACTGTATCGCAACTGCATCACATCAGTATCAGTATCGCAACTGTTTATGTTCAGTTAAGACATACAGTGGGGAGAACAAGTATTTGATACACTGCCGATTTTGCAGGTTTTCCTACTTACAAAGCATGTAGAGGTCTGTCATTTTTATCATAGGTACTCTTCAACTGTGAGAGACAGAATCAAATATCCAGAAAATCACATTGTATGATTTTTAAATAATTAATTTGCATTTTATTGCATGACATAAGTATTTGATCACCTACCAACCAGTAAGAATTCCGGCTCTCACAGACCTGTTAGTTTTTCTTTAAGAAGCCCTCCTGTTCTCCACTCATTACCTGTATTAACTGCACCTGTTTGAACTCGTTACCTGTATAAAAGACACCTGTCCACACACTCAATCAAACAGACTCCAACCTCTCCACAATGGCCAAGACCAGAGAGCTGTGTAAGGACATCAGGGATAAAATTGTAGACCTGCACAAGGCTGGGATGGGCTACAGGACAATAGGCAAGCAGCTTGGTGAGAAGGCAACAACTGTTGGCGCAATTATTAGAAAATGGAAGAAGTTCAAGATGACGGTCAATCTCCCTCGGTCTGGGGCACCATGCAAGATCTCAGAATTAGATCTTGGCCAACAACCTCCTTCCCTCAGTAAGAGCATTGAAGATGGGTCGTGGCTGGGTCTTCCAGCATGACAACGACCCGAAACACACAGCCAGGGCAACTAAGGAGTGGCTCCGTAAGAAGCATCTCAAGGTCCTGGAGTGGCCTAGCCAGTCTCCAGACCTGAACCCAATAGAAAATCTTTGGAGGGAGCTGAAAGTCCGTATTGCCCAGCGACAGCCCCGAAACCTGAAGGATCTGGAGAAGGTCTGTATGGAGGAGTGGGCCAAAATCCCTGCTGCAGTGTGTGCAAACCTGGTCAAGAACTACAGGAAACGTATGATCTCTGTAATTGCAAACAAAGGTTTCTGTACCATATATTAAGTTTTGCTTTTCTGATGTATCAAATACTTATGTCATGCAATAAAATGCAAATTAATTACTTAAAAATCATACAATGTGATTTTCTGGATTTTTGTTTTAGATTCCGTCTCTCACAGTTGAAGAGTACCTATGATAAAAATTACAGACTTCTACATGCTTTGTAAGTGAGCAAACCTGCAAAACCAGAAGTGTATCAAATACTTGTTCTCCCCACTGTAAATGAATGTGTTTACGAGGATACTTGCAAAGACTGGCATTTTGACACGTAACTATGTGTATTTAACTGTTGAAGCCCAAATAGGCGGCAAAAAGCACTCACTTCCTTGAAGTCCCACTGAAGTGCCTTGAAACGCACAGCATTATTCAATGTGTTGACATAATTTCCATTGAAACAGGAAGACAGGGCGGGACATATCGAACAGCTCCTCCCCTTTTTTAAAATAGCCAATAGCGTTTAGTTTATATCACAGCTCGTTCAGAGCCGTTGAGCTCGGTAAAGCCGCAGTTTCCTCCTAATCTCTAACCGTTTCTCCTCCTAATCTCCTCCATATCGCTTTAAAATATCATTCTAATTCTGTGCTCTCGTGTCTCTGGACCGACTCGATCACATGATCCGCTCTGTGCTGTCGTGTCTCTGGACCGGCGCTGCGGCGGTTCATGTGAAACCAGACTTCATTCTCCCCAATGGAAAGCATATTTACGCTGTCTGAATCGTTCCCTATCCCCTATATAGTGCACTGTCTGAATCGTTCCCTATCCCCTATATAGTGCACTGTCTGATCGTTTCCTATCCCCTATATAGTGCACTGTCTGATCATTCCCTATCCCCTATATAGTGCACTGTCTGATCGTTCCCTATCCCCTATATAGTGCACTGTCTGATCGTTCTCTATCCCCTATATAGTGCACTGTCTGATCGTTCTCTATCCCCTATATAGTGCACTGTCTGAATCGTTCCCTATCCTCTATATAGTGCACTGTCTGATCGTTCCCTATCCCCTATATAGTGCACTGTCTGATCGTTCTCTATCCCCTATATAGTGCACTGTCTGATCGTTCTCTATCCCCTATATAGTGCACTGTCTGATCGTTCCCTATCCCCTATATAGTGCACTGTCTGATCGTTCTCTATCCCCTATATAGTGCACTGTCTGATCGTTTCCTATCCCCTATATAGTGCACTGTCTGAATCGTTCCCTATCCCCTATATAGTGCACTGACTGATCGTTCTCTATCCCCTATATAGTGCACTGTCTGATCGTTTCCTATCCCCTATATAGTGCACTGTCTGAATCGTTCCCTATCCCCTATATAGTGCACTGACTGATCGTTCTCTATCCCCTATATAGTGCACTGTCTGATCGTTCCCTATCCCCTATATAGTGCACTGTCTGATCGTTCTCTATCCCCTATATAGTGCACTGTCTGATCGTTCCCTATCCCCTATATAGTGCACTGTCTGATCGTTCTCTATCCCCTACATAGTGCACTGTCTGAATCGTTCCCTATCCCCTATATAGTGCACTATGTGCCATTCACCATGTAGAAATAGTAAATGTGTGAACAAGTGAGCGATTTCAGTCGCAGCTTCAGCATCTGTTTATAATGTAGGGGGCGGGGCTTCATATTCTAGAGAGAATTTGATTGGACAGAAAATCTGATGAGAAGCTGAAGTGCAGAGTGATGTCATCAAAATCATTGATCCATATTGGAGGAAGTGAGAGACTGTAAGTTTTCAATGCTTATATCTTCTAAATGTGAATTTTGTCATTGTTTTGGCGCACACTATCATACAGTAGCCAACATATTCATACTAAAAGCCAAAACATTTTGATTTAATTGGGACTTTAACTAAAACATTTTTTTATTTTAAATGAAACTGAAATAAAATAAAATATAAATATTAGATGAATTGGCAACTAACTAAAATTTAAAAAAAAACCCTGAAAAAATAAAAATATTAATAAATATTATAATAATACTATAATAGTACTAAAATACTGTCCATATCAGTTACGTGTCAACATTTTATTCTTACAGTTTGGGTTTTGTTCAAATGACAAACTCAAAGTGTAAGTAATAGTTCTAGTGATGCTTCGTGTAGTAAACACCATTATTGAATAAAAAGGTCATGCTATTCAACCCAAATAACTGTTACTGATATTTTATCCATTGTGAGTGTTCGTTTAAGCATTTGTTCCTGTTTTTGAACAAAAGTAGAATGACTAAGCTGTCTGCAGTGTTAGATTTCATTTGTTTGCCTGATTCTTATGTAGTGTGCACTACAACAGGACCTGATTGAAAGCAGGCTCCGCCCCCTCCTGGCATCGCCCTTCATGCTGTAAGTCACTGTCAGAGGGCGTTTGCATTATCAGTTCAGCTGTAACGCTGCATTACTCAGGGACGACACGTGCTTCATTATTGTCTGTTTATTTATTCAAAACCACGAGCGTTTAAAGAAAGCATTGTTTTCAGGCTGCGTTAGTCTACAGGTCCAGTATTGTCTGGCTCTGGTGCTTCTCTTCCCTTGTGCCTGTGGATTGGTTCAGGAGCTGGGGTGACAGGGTGTGGAGAGTGTGAATCTGCCAGGTTTGTGGGAGGCTGGGTGTGAACAAGCTGTCAGAATAACCATATTCATTATATTTTCCATAAAAGGAGCCTCCCCCACCCACGCTTATGATTAGTTATTCTTTCAAATCCTCCAAAGGGCTCTGGAAACCCTAGCTAAAGATACGTTTTATTTAGCAGTGTACACTAAAGCAAGCATGACTGTAGAGTGCATTAGTGCCCACTTTTTCAGCAGCGCTGGTTCCAGAAGTATTTTGTCCATTCTTTTCTCCCATAGGGATTTTTTAAAAAGTTTTCATTGAAGCATTACAAGCCATGAAGCAAGGCAACTGCAGCTACCAGGTGATTCACAAAAAAATCTGACAAATGTACAAGACTGTGTACTTAATTGTACTTTATTGAGGGAAAGAACTACAATCCCAGGAAGCTTTGCAAGCAACATAATTGAATTTAAAAACTACAGAGAAATATAAAACTCCTCATTTAAAAATGTTGATTACAACTATATCTATAAAAGCAATATATTTTAAGTGTACTGAAAAATATGCATATATATTTTGAGAGGATGCTGCGTCCCAATTCGACTACTTATACTACGCCTTAAAAGTATGTACTTTTTTTGTGAAGAAAAGTAGACAAGCTTTGGGACATATTATTACGTCATAAAAGACGTTCTGTTGCATAGTTACATGCATCCTGTCACGTAATCCCGTCTTCCATGCAGAGACTGTCCTCATGTGTTTGCAAAATGATGCATTTAAAAGTTAAAGGGGTCCTATAATGCCCCTTTTTACAAGATGTAAAATAAGTCTCTGATGTCCCCAGAGTGTGTATGTGAAGTTTTAGCTCAAAATACCCCACAGATCATTTTTTATAGCCTGTTAAAATTGTCACTTTTTGAGGGTGAGCAAAAACGCGCCATTTTTGTGTGTCCCTTTAAATGTAAATGAGCTGCTGCTCCCCGCCCCCTTTCAGGAAGAGGGTGGAGCTTCAAGAGCTCATGTTAGCAGCTCCGATTACCTCACGCACACACGCACTGAAAATGTCCGAAACTGTTCAGCCTTTTATGTTCAAACCGGAGTCGGACAATGATGGAGAGACTCAAGAAGAAGTGACAACATGTAGAATGAGACAGGACGTTTCTGAATGAGTTAGTTGATGAATTTATGAGTTAACTATCTTCAAGTCATTGATAAGCATGTTCTGTCATGATAATCTATAAATCGCTGGTGTGGGAACTGTTGTGAGATGCACAGAACCAGAGAATATCTGCTGCATGAAGAGAGAACAGGTATAGTTTAGTTTAATTACGGTTATAACTTATGTTGTCATCTTGCTTTATGACATGCTATTGCATTTGTGTTCGTACTGTATTGCAATAAATGTGAAAGACGGATGACAGCTTGAGCGACTCCCAAATGTGCTCGACTACAACAACTCTTCCTCTTCTCAACATGGCCTTTGTTGTGTGTTATCCCGGGGACATGGTTTATGTAAATTTTAGGGTTAGTGATGTCACTAACCCGTGAAGAAGCTTGTTGATGTCAAATCATAATCAACCACCCCTTTAATGGCCAAATGTATCTTTATAAAAGTTCACGTTGTTGTAGTTGAAATATAACACATATAACATTAAATAAATACATTTATCAGGTTAAATGTTGATTATTAGTCACTCAAACCTCTTTATCTAAACCTCTCTACATAACCATCGGTCTCGCACATCTGCCATGTTTGTAGTTTTCTAACACATTTTATTCGTGTTTGTAGTTCTGAAACGAATCCTCCTCCAAAACGCAATGGGTTGTGGGCAATAGTAGACCATCCTGGGACTCTTTTCAACATACTATACTTTGGGAAACACTTACTAATCTCATATACTATTCAGAGTGTATAGTATGTGAATTGGGGCGCGGGGTGAATCTATTACATTATTCGCAGTGCTTCATGGGAGTGGGTGGAGCTAAAGAGCTCTTTTGGCGCATTTTGCTTGTCTTGACTCTCTGATTGGTGGAATTTTCTTCACAACATCATAGGTAATGTAGTTTTACCACCACAAATTCCAGTGTTACACACTTTTTACACATTTTAAATCTAAGTTGGAATAATGCAGACTGACGTCTTCAACAGAAGCAAATACTATAGATTAACAACCTTGTAGCTCACAGGCTGTCTTTAAAGGTTTTATAATTTATCTCTAAAAATCCATTTCCCTATGGAGTTCTCACTTCCGGAATTGCTTATTTGGCACATAATTCTCAGAGTTTGTGCTATAGACATCAATGATACTATGGATTGTATTTTTCTGCTTTCCTTGAGACTCTTGCATAGCCTGGTCACCAGACTCTCATACATTTCATTTGTACAGAGAGTCTGGCCACTCTCCATTGACAAGCGTTAACTTCCTTGAAGGGGGGTACTCTGTTGAAGTTTAAAACTATTGGATCTGCCCAGAGCCACTCTGGATCTGCCATAACCAATCGCTAACGTTTGGTCATGACGTATGTCATTCGCCTTAGCCAACTCCTTCACCACTAACGGAGCGAGCTGGAAAATCAAACTTTTCCCTAACCCCGTGGGGAGGAGGGCCACAACATCATGGCCACCAACAAAACTCAGCAAAGATTGTTCTTGCTCCTGCTTTAACTTCTGGATATTCGGCAGCGTTGCCACAACGGACCGAATGGCTTCGCTCGCATCTTTCTCCGCCGCCATTACTGAACTACAACTCAAACTAGCGCACGACATCAACGCCATCGTTCTCAGCCACTCCCTCTGTTCGCTGATTGGACCGGTTAAAATTTGGCCGGAGAAAACCAGCAAATATATCGCAAACCCAGACGACGTACTGAAGGAAAATGAAAATTGAGCTGAAGTACGTAGGAGGGCGGAGCCAGGCTAACTCTTGCATGCTAATGGACAGCTTTATGAAGACTTCAGCGAGAGGGTGTGTGTGTTTCTCGGGCACCTGCACTCTCCCATCAATTTCCTTTGTGATAAGTGATGCAGCAATGGTCGTCATGGTTACGACCAGCCTATCTTTAGCCAGATAACATTTGAGTTTGAAAATGATGACTTCATCCATGCCGGATAACTGCAGAGCAACTTCTACAAAAGTCTGCTGTGTTTTGATGAGTCTGATGTCACATTTGATGCTTGCAAATCTTTTGTAAATAATACAGATTCAAAGTCAGTGAGTAAACATTAATATAGATATTTCTTTTTTTAAAACACATTAGCGAAAAATGTTATTGATTACATGAGTACATGTTAATCTCACAGTGGCAGTAAATTATTCATAATTCATTAATTCTCCCTACTTCTTTTTCATCTTTTTAAAAATCTTTTTTTTCTTCTAATTTTCCTTTCTAAAAAAGCCTACTGCTTATATCCGTTCAGAAAGTCTTCCAACTTTGTGTAACTGCAAACACACACACACACACACACACCAGCCACTAGTCATGAGTCTATCACTGAAAACTGAGACCCACAGCATTTGATCACTGCGTTTACAGAAATAATTTCACACAAGAAGTGTTTTCTCAACATTACAATACTGCATATAGGACATAAAACTAACTTTTCTGCCACACATTTAAGAACATTTACCAGCCATAAATATTTTTTTACCAGCCATGAAACATAGATTAATCCTTATTAAAGTTACAAAAGTTATTCAGTCAAGAGTAGGGAGTGATTGTTCTTTGTCTTTTGTTGTTGGATTAACAACACAGACAGCAGCAGGAATATTAGGCTACTGTCACCTTGCCAATATGGGCATTTTGACATAATTTTGTTTGAATATGTCTGTTCAAGAAGACGTGAAAGAGAACTCAATTCAATATTCACGTGCTTATTCATCTTGAATATTTAAATTTCGAAGGCTTAAACTGTCAACTGTCCTGAGCGTCGTTTACATTTGTTCACGTTCACGTTCTCACAATTTTGCATTGTTAGAATTCATAAAAATGTTACTTACAACACTGGTTTTTACTCACATTTGGGTACAGTAGTTTTAAAGCTTAAAGTTCCTTGCATTAGCACAATGCTAACATGTTTTAACATTGCTGGCATGACTTATCACACTGTTAACATGAATCAACACATTTATAGCATGTTTTAACATATCTGCTAACATGTTTATAGCATCAATTAGCACATTGCTAGCATGATTTTGCACATTGCTATCATGTTTCTATCAATTAGCACATAGCATGTTTTAACATGTTGCTAGCCAGATTCAACACATTACTAGCATGTTTCTAGCATGAACTAGCACAATGCTATCATGAATCAGTGCATTGCTAACATGTTTTAACATGTTGCTAGCATGAATTAGCATTTTGCGAGCATGTTTTAACATATTGCTAGCAAGAATTAGCATTTTATTAGTATGTTTTAACATATTGCTAACATGTTTCTAGCATCAATTAGCACATTGCTAGCATGTTTTAACATATTGCTAACATATTTCTAACATGAATTAACACATTGTTAGCATGTTTTAACATATTTTGCTAGCACAAATTAGCATGTTGTTAGCCAGATTCAACACATTGCTATCATGTTTCTAGCATGAACTAGCACAATGCTATCAGGAATCAGTGCATTGCTAGCATGTTTTAACATATTGCTAGCAAGAATTAGCATTGTATTAGCATGTTTTAACATATTGCTAACATGTTTCTAGCATCAATTAGCACATTGTTAGCATGTTTTAACATATTGCAAACATGTTTCTAACATCAGTTAACACATTGCAAACATGTTTCTAGCATCAATTAGTACATTGCTGGCATGAATCAGTGCATTGCCAACATGTTTTAACATATTGCTAGCAAGAATTAGCATTTTTTAGAATGTTTTAACATAATGTTAACATGTTTCTAGCATCAATTAGCACATTGCTAACATGATTTACCATATTGCTAACATGTTTCTAGCATCAATTAGCACATTGCTAGCATGGTTTTGCACATTGCTATCATGTTTCTATCAGTTAGCACATACCATTTTATCATTTTGATAGCACGATTTAACACATTGCTAACATGTTTCTAGCATGAACTAGCACACTGCTAGCATGAATTGGCGCATTGCTAACATGTTTTAACATGTTGCTAGCATGAATTAGCACATTGCTAGCATTATTTTGCACATTGCTAGCATTTTTACTCGTATTTGGCGTTTGGCGAGTGTTAATTTTAGGCCCTGATTGCAAATCTAATCAACTGTTGTTTCATCTGAAGAAGCATTAGCCTGAAAGCTCACACACGCCTAATATTGTTCCCTATTTAAATTAATAATAAAAACATGCTTTATTTTTATGCAATGCTTTTTATTGTCAAACAGTGATCAAGTCTCGGAATTTTCAGTTGGGTAGAAATCTGCTCAAGTGTGTTTGGAAATATAAATGTATAATGCGCCGAGATCTCCATCTAGTTTTAATAATTGAAGTGCATATATTGTGTTAGGAGGTAATTCAGCTGTGCATTCTGCATTAAAGACATTCTCATTTAAGATTTTACTTTATTATCAAAGTGTTGGATAGTAATTGAAAGGATTGTGCATGTATAAATATTTAATATCCTTCTTCCCAATTTTGCAGTGCAAACGGAGGCATTTGCACCCAGAAAGCACTATATAAATTTTTCAGTTGCTTGAATAATGAAGGAAAGACTGTTTGGGGCGGTGCAACTCTGACAAACTCATTTAAAATGAACTAAAGGCTCCGGTCTTTGAAGACAGATATTTATCTCAGCGTAGTCCTTAGTGCAGCACAAGGTCGTTCTTTTGCTGGAGAGGTGCTGTTTTAGATGCATGGTTTATCTTTACTTGTACTTCATGCACTTTGAACTCATCTAAAGCATGTTAGGCTGTGATATTTTTTTAAACATGTACATGTACACCACAAGGGGGCGCCATGACTTAACGAGAACATTGCATGTTCTTATGCCAACTACTGTGAAAACAAGTCTTGATTGAGAAATGTTTACGTTAACTTTAAAAACAGCCAAAAATAAGATATCTGTATTATATTTTTTAAACTTCTGCCATCTTTAAAATGACGTCAATAGACACTTTTGCTGAGATTGGGGCCACAAAGGCTTGATTACATCAGCAAAAAAGAGGCAGAGAATCGGGGCTTTTACACCGGGTAGTTATAGGAACTGGCCACCGGGCGGTTCCCGAGAACTAAATGTTCCCCTAGAGCCATTTTCCTGGTTGCATTCGCACCGCCAGTAGGAACTCTGAAGTGACGTAAGCCGCGCTTGCTGTTGTGACTTTTATTTTGATGGCATCGCTAGCATGTTTCTATCATCAGTTAGCACATACCATATTTTAGCATGTTGATAACATGATATAAAACATTGCTAGCATGTTTCTAGCATGAACTACCACATTGCTAGCATGAATTAGCGCATTGCTAGCATGTTTTAACATAATTAGCAAATTGCTAACATGTTTCTAGCATTAATTACCACCACGCTAACATGTTTTAGCATTGTTGCTAGAATGAATTAGCAAATTGTCGACATGTTTCTAGCATGAATTAGCACATTGTTAGCATTTTTTAGCATTTTGTTAACATGATTTATCACATTGCTAGCATGTTTTAACATTTTGTTAGCATTATTTAACATGTTGCCAGCATGTTTTTAACATGATTTTGCACATTGCTAGCATGTTTCTATCATCAATTAGCACATACCATATTTTAGCATATTGCTAACATATTTCTAACATGAACTAGCATATTGCTAGCATGAATTAGCGTAATAGCTAACATGTTTTAATATGTTGTTATAGCATAAATTAACAAATTGCTAGCATGTTTCTAGCATAAATTAGCACATTGCTATTGTTTTAGCATGTTGTTAACATGATTTAACATGTTGCTAGCATGTTTTCTAACATGATTTTATACATTTGCTAGCATGTTTCTATCATCAATTAGCACATACCATGTTTTAACATGTTGTTAACATGATTTAACACATTGTTAACATGTTGAACTTCCACATTTCTAGCATGAATTAGCGCATTACTAACATGTTTTAACATGTTGCTAGCATGAATTAGCAAATTTCTAACATGTTTCTACCATTAATTAGCACATTACTAGCATTTTTTAACATTTGGTTAACATGATTTAACATGTTTCTATCAATTAGCACATACCATAATTTAACATTTTGCTAACATGATTTAACACATTGTTAGCATGCTTCTAGCATGAACTACCACATTGCTAGCATGAATTAGTGCATTGCTAACATGTTTTAGCATTTTGCTAGCATGAATTAACAAATTGCTAACATGTTTCTAGCGTGAATTAGCACATTGTTAACATGTTTTAGCAGGTTGCTAACATGATGTATCACATCGCTAGCCAGCATGTTTTAGATTGTTGTGCCCCCTCAACAAGTCTATGGGAATTTGGGATTGTTCGGAAGTCCGATACAGGAATTCCCAAAGTCGGATTAGTTAGAAAAGATACAGCACACTAAATCAGAACAGTCTGAAGGCCTAGTTTGGTGGTTGTATCTTTAAAGCTCTAGGAATTAGAGTCTCAGTCGAAGAATAATACGTTTTAATAGCATTTCAGTGTGTTGCTCAAGCCAACATAATAATAATAATAAAGTGTTGTGATTCGTGTTGTGTTTAAAATGATCTTTAAATGTCTTTGTTAAACAAAGAACCAGTGAAGAAGCAGCTGCAGGACGCAGAGCTGCGGATCTTCTGAAGCAGATCTGGATGTGAGCTCAGCGTTAAGCAGCACATGCATCAGCGCGAGGAGCCGCGGCCTCCTGTGGTCAGTAATATGTGCTGTGTGATAGTCTCAGAGCGGGTCCTGAGCCCGCACATCGTTTTTTCTCTGCGTCTGTCTGTCAGGTTTTCTTCCCCGCAGGCGTCCACACTTGATGGCCTTTATGAAAATATCATAAATTCAATCAGGGCCTGCAAATTTCATGAGCCGTCCATCTTCCTCCTGAATTTCTTAACGGGGTGTCAAAACAATCTGCCGCGTGACGTCTGACAGTCCGCGCGGCGAGGAGAGAAAATGTCTGGAAACCTCTCTCTCCGTCTCCCCCCTGCCCTCCCACCTGCCTGAAAATTTGAATTTCATATCATGGAAATATTGAGATACATGCAGACAGCACGGTGAGGCTTATAACCACATTCTGCTGGCCATGTCTTTCAACAACAAATATGATATATATATATAGGCTATATATACCATTAGTGACAGATACCTATACCTAAAAGTACAAAAGTACTGTGAAAATACCATAGTAATTTGATCTTTGATCTTTAAATAGTACTATTTAATTGCATTAGTCATATACACTATTATTCAGAAGATTGGGGTTGTTTAGATTGTTTAGTGTTTTTGAAAGAAGTCTCTTCTGCTCTCCAAGGCTGCATTTATTTGATCAAAACATACTGGAAAAAACTGTGAAATATTATTACAATTTTTTTTTTAAAAAAGTGTTTTTTATGTGAATGTTAAAATGTAATTTATTGCTATTGAATTGAATGATATAAACTCGCAATTTTGACTTTATTTTAGTATTGTGACTATCATAATTGCGGCTTTTTATCACGCAATTTTGACTATTTCTGGCAACTGCGTTTTTTTCTCGCAATTCTGACTATCGCAATTGCAACTATTGATCTTACAATTCTCACTTTATTTCTCGCAATTGCGTCTTTTTTCTCGCAATTCCAACTTTTTTCTCACAATTCTGACTTTATTTCTCACAACTGCGACTTTTTTCTCGCAATTCTGACTATCACAATTCTGACTTTATTTATCGCAATTGCAACTTTTTATCCCACAATTCTGACTTTATTTCTCGCAATTGACACTTTTTTTCTCACAATTCTGACTTTATTTCTCGCAATTGACACTTTTTTTCTCACAATTCTGACTTTATTTCCGCTATTGCCACTTTTATCTTACAATTCTGACTTTATTTCTCGCAATTGCGACTTTTTTCTCACAATTCTGACTTGATTTCTCGCAATTGCGACTTTTTATCTCACAATTCTGACTTTATTTCTCGCTATTGCGCATTTTTATCTATCAATTCTGACTTTATAACTCGCAATTGCGACTTTTTATCTCACAATTCTGACTTTATTTCCTGCTATTATAACCTCTCATCTCTTAATTCTGACTTTATTTCTCGCAATTGCGACTTATCTCGCAATTCTGACTTTATTTCTCGCTATTGCGACTTTTTATCTCGCAATTCAGACTTTATTTCCCGCTATTGCGACTTTTCATCTCGCAATTCTGACTTTATTTCTCACAATTGCGACTTTTTATCTAGAAATTCTGACTTTATTTCTTGCAATTGCGACTTTTTTCTCGCAATTCTGACTTGATTTCTCGCAATTGCGACACAATTCTGACTTTATTTCTCGCTATTGCGCATTTTTATCTATCAATTCTGACTTTATAACTCGCAATTGCGACTGTAATTACTTCCATAGTGATCCTAGTCGATTCCAGTGATTTCTTTTTCCTCTCTTTTTCTTAAAAGACATAAGATTAGTGTAGAAACGGCTGGAGGGGCTTCAGAGTTAGGAAGGGTCCTCTGCGGCCAAACTCTCTCTTCAGCTCAGCCAAATGAACCCATTAATATTTTAGATTAATGCAAATACCCACAAAAATGAAGAATAATTGCCTAAAATCAAAATTCAATTAATGTTTAACACAGACGAATCATCTCTGTACAATCCAGGAGGGAAATACTGTAACCTCTGAGGAGCTTTTCAATAAACCTGCGCTGATAGAACAACATCTCATATGGGACAAGAAACTTTGTAGAAGTGATAATATGGTGCCATAAATGATCAGAACTCTCTAATGAAGGACTATCATTTCAGTCAGACAGAAAATGTGGCCTAGTCCCCAAAATACTGTTTTAGCATGGCCAGGGATTTCAATTCTAGTCACAAACAAGCAATAACTAAAAATAAATGAGCTCAGAAGACGGGAAGACCAACATTTTTCATCTAAAAACTTGATGGATCATCAGTGGCATCTGTTGTGAAATGGTGTGGTGGCCATTGAGATTTAATTATTTGAGGAAAATTAGGAACAATGTCCGCCGCTCACACAAAGCCAAATGAAGACGACTGCACAATAACTCTGGAAAAAAAACAGACCAGTAAACAAACTATTGATTTTGTGTTCATTGTCTGTTTGTGTTTCTTACATTCGGGGCTCTCTTGGCTAGAAAACAAATGCAGAAATTCCCCAATTTTACCCAGGGGATGACTGGCGACCGACAAACCGGCAATCTGGAGCGCATTTCTCTGCGATATTTCCTTCAGGTTTGGGGCTGGAGGAGAACGCACTGACACTGAGCCATCTGTTGTTGTGTTAAAAACAAACCGGTGGTCCTTTTCCCGATGCCTGACATGGCTGCGGTGTCTAAAGTGTACTGTGAAACATGACAACAACATATTAAAAAATATTAGCATGAGCCACACTAGATTTAGACATCTTCTGAAAATGTTAGTGTGCAAAACTTGCTGCCACAAAAACTTAAATGGGCTTGAATGTTGATTATATTCCCATATTCTCCATTGTTGCGGCTCCTCTCTTCCCAGTCTGTCAGTAACGCTCTGTTTAGTTCCTGTCTCTATGAAGCCCCTCCTTCTGAAAAGCACACTGTGCTCTGATTGGTCGGCTGGAGCAGTGTGTTGTGAATGATCTTATAATTTTAACTTTATTTCTTGTAAACTTTTTTCTCACAATTCTGACCTTATTTCTCGCAATTGCGACTTTTTCCTCGTAATTCTGACTTTATTTCTCGCAATTCTGACTTTATTTCTCGCAATTGCAACTTTTTCCTCGTTCTGACTTTATTTCTTGCAATTGCGACTTTTTCCTCGTAATTCTGACTTTCTTGCAATTGCGACTTTTTCCTCGTAATTCTGACTTTATTTCTCGCAATTGCGACTTTTTGTCTCGCAATTCTGACTTTATTTCTCACAATTGCAACTTTTTTCTCACAATTCTGACCTTATTTCTCGCAATTGCGACTTTTTCCTCGTAATTCTGACTTTATTTCTCGCAATTATGACTTTATTTCTCGCAATTGCAACTTTTTCTCACAATTCTGACCTTATTTCTCGCAATTGCGACTTTTTCCTCGTAATTCTGACTTTATTTCTCGCAATTGCGACTTTTTGTCTCGCAATTCTGACTTTATTTCTCGCAATTCTGACTTTATTTCTCGCAATTGCAACTTTTTTCTCACAATTCTGACCTTATTTCTCGCAATTGCGACTTTTTCCTCGTAATTCTGACTTTATTTCTCGCAATTGCAACTTTTTGTCTAGCAATTCTGACTTTATTTCTCGCAATTGCGACTTTTTGTCTCGCAATTCTGACTTTATTTCTTGCAATTGCGACTTTTTCCTTGTAATTCTGACTTTATTTCTCGCAATTGCGACTTTTTGTCTCGCAATTCTGACTTTATTTCACACTACTAACTAACTCAACCAGGCCCCGCCCCTTTATTCTGCGTATGAATGATTTAAATGAGGAATATTGTGACGTGTTCGTTCCCGGAAGAAAACTCAGGACTACAATGGAGGCGTTTCAGGGAGTTCAGAAACACTGACACAGATATAGAGAAGAACTCAGAGCTTTTTCATGCTCAAACAGCAACATTACACACTAAAGAAAGATGAACATTGCCAAAAGCAGAATAGGACCTCTTTAGGATAAATGTGATTTTTAATAATATATAAAGACCAAGATAATGAGCAACTGTATGTACTACTGCTGGAATCTTCAAACGTTTCTTTCTTCTCATCTTTTATGTGGATAAACAGCGCCCCTAGTGGTCAAGAGGCATTCCAACATGCTGGCAGAGACCTTTTGGGCAGTCATTCTTATTTTTTTTCCACATTTTATAATAATAGTGAGTCAACAAAACTATTACATAGTGCTAAAGGAAATATTGAAATTGTGTAGTAACCAAATTATGTTTAATAAAAGAAATCTCTCTTATATTTGAGCTGCTTCTTTGTCTAGAACAGGGGTAGGGAACGTTGATCCTGGAGAGCCATTGCCCTGCAGAATTTAGCTCCAACGCTGAAAAAAACACTCGCCTGTCTGTAACTTTAGTAATCCTGAAGACCTTGATTAGCTTGTTCAGGTGTGTTTGATTAGGGTTGGATCTAAACTCAGGATCAATGTTCCCTACCCCTAGAACATTCATAAACTAACTAAATGAGGTGCATCCTGCGATGCTTTTGAACACTGTTGGAGGAGGAACGTGTTTGATGGACACTTCAACTTCACTATTTACTCTAAATCATCTACTACAGGTGAATAAAAACTGATAACCAATAGAAATCATCACACTTTTCCCATTTGATTAATCACAGTACATTAAGACAATTGTTGTGTATTACACGTTTTCTGAAATGTTATGTTTAAATATGCAAATTATGCATTGCCTAATTAAATATGCACTCATTTGCATAGACATCCAGCACAGAAATCTAAACACTGGATAAAGCCAGATTCAAAATTCTTCCCCCATGGCAATAAAGAAATAACATCTTAGCAATCAATCTATCTATTCTGATACCGCTGGCAGAATCCTCACACTGTCTGACGCTTCAGTCAAGTGCCATTCATCAGAAGGGAAGTCGGTGGGGTTTGTGGTCCGAACCTGTCGATGAGGTCATTCCTTTACGGCTGCCGTCACCTGCTGCGCTGCGACCTCTTGACCTCCATCACAGCCAAAGCAGATTCAACCCTTTATCACAGAGAGGAAATTCATTCAGCCCGAGACAATGTCCTTGACCGTCCTACACCGAGGACTGGAGCAACACAACATCCCTTGATTAAACTGTGACAAACCAACCTGTGGAGCACTAGACTCTCATGCACTATATAGTATGCACATGACTGGATGACTTGCTACATTTGCCAATGTGCAGAACAACAGACAAAACAGATAGATTGTGTGTGTGCGTGTGCATGTATTTTTGCAGTGCAATATGTATAAATATGCATTTCCAAGATTATAACCGGACATCACTCACTTAAGTAAACATGCAACCATCATAACAAACAACTACATGTTATACTACTGTTTTAAAATTGTACGTTTATACATAGTTTCATCGACTTTTTAAACAGTAGTATTCAATTCCACAATTATCTAGATTAATTTCCAGTGCAGCGCACAGTACCACCGCTAGGTGGCGCCATCTACCGCCTATTGAATAAGACGCTGTTAGTGGGATTTTACAGCATTGAATTAAACGCTGTGCGACACTCTCTTAAACATATGTAAACAGTAAGTGTGAGTAAGTTCACATTTCAGGTCTTATCTTAATCAGATAGCTGAGATCTATAGGCTAAAACATGCAATGAGCTCCAGTCTTTAGTAGTCACTCACAACAAAGGGTGCCACTGTCCTTGTAGGAGGACATTATATTTGAGTGAATTTCTCTGACACCACACGTCACAGGTTTGAGTCTGGACGTCCTGTAAAGAGCACATTCAGGGCTTTTCAGAGATACCATTTGTTTTGAGGTTTCACAAGGACAACAACTTCTCCTTGGTCTTTAAAAATGACCGAATGATCAAATTTAGCACACTTATGGAAATATGATAATATTTTGTAATATTATGTAATTATCATTTAAATCTGACTAATTTTAAGAAAATTGACTAACATCTCAGGAAAATGTTATTGGGTTTCTAATCAAAATATGACAGGGCACTGATTTCATACACGTCCTCAGTAGAGGACACCGGGACTTAAATCATGTTTATCAGGCATTCTGGGAGACAACAAGTGAATAGGGAAAGAAATTACATATCAATGTTCCTATAAAATATTAGATATTATTATGAAAATGTTGCCAACTATTACTCCCATTATTACACTTTTTTTTCATTACACGTTGCTCCAAGAACACATTAATATGCAAATTAGAAACGCATGTATAGATGCATTGCATTGAATGGGAAAACCTTATGGCAATTTTACCCACATACTGCATAAAGTAAAGCGTTATATCTTTTATAACATAGTTGAGAATCATCTTTAAACAAAGTTTGGTTAAAAAAAATCCTGAAACCTGAAAATTGATTAGTGAATAAAAAAAATATCCCATTGTTTTCGCCTATACATGTCATTTTATCTTTTACACAACTGAGTCCCGGTGTCCACATACAAAGACATAGTATAACATATGAATAAAATATTATTTTTTTTAAAAAACTAATTTTTCCATTTTTTTCTTATGCTCTTAGTGTAATGACATGAAAAAATACTAAATTCAAAAGACTTTGTTTTTTCTGGATCTTAGGAGGTATTACATTAAATTATTCAGTAATTCTGACTTAAAAAAGAATTGCCTTGAATAAAGTACAGCTTCATATTTCAGTAAGTCTGGAGGAGGAGTGATAATGGAATAAAGAGAGTTCCCTGTATGATGTGGAGATCAAGAAAACCTAGTGTTTGGCGCACTCTAGTGGACATAATGAGACAGGTCAAGCAGCAATATGAATTATTATGAATATTATGAATAAACAATTAATATGAATAATATTAAGCAAAGTATTAAGGCCCGCTCACACCAAGGACAGTAACTATAATGATAAAGATGAAGTTCTAAAAATAATTCTATAGAATAGCAGAGTCCACATCACAACTAAAATGATAACAGAGAATCACTTTTGGAACAATCTTTTTTTTCAGCCAATCAGAATCCATCCTTCTTTAAAGCGCTCAAGCATTTAAAGTGGCAGGCGACAAAACTGCAGCACGTGCTTACCAACAATGATATTGTTCTGTTTATTCAAAGGGCACACTGAGTTTGGTCGCCTGCCAGATAACTGGACCCTATTTTAACGATCTGAGCTCATGGTCTGAAGCTCATGGTGCAGGTGCTCTTAGGGCGTGTCCGAATCCACTTTTGCTAGTTTAACGACGGAAAAAATGGTCGGCGTGCCAGGCGCATGGTCCAAAAGGGTTGTCCCTCGTCTCTTAATGAGTCATGGGTGTGTTTTGGGCGTAACGTGCAATAAACCAATCAGAGTCAAACCAATGGCGCAGTCGTTTTCAGTTCCTCAAAATAGCAACGCGCCAACAATGCTCCTGAACACACCTGGTTTTCAGACCAGACGCCCATGGGTGAACAGATGCGCCAGTGCATTTGCTATTTAAACAACGTGGAGCTGGACGTGAAAATGAAAACTGCGTCGGGCTGAAACTAGCAGAAAACACTTGCGTCGCGCCTGGGGTAGCATTGCGCCTGCCACTTTAAATGCTCGAGCTCTTTAAAGAAGGATGGATTCTGATTGGCTGTCTTGTTCTTATCGTTCATCAGCTGAAAAAAAACTTTCCAAAGATATAGTTTCTGTGTTGTTATCATCGTTATAGTATAGAACTTAATGTGAACAGGCCTTCAAAGTAATACAATTAAATTCACTCAGAACACCTTAGAAACGATAGCAATGCCTTGGCAACCACTCAGAACAGATTATGGTGGATTCTCTGCAGGGAGAACTATATTTAAGGCCTGCTCACACCATGAACGATAACTATAAAGATAACTATATTAATATCCACACTGATATAGTTCTGTTTATTCTAAGTATGTGGTGTCTGTCACTTTAAATGCTCGCGCTCCAGCAGGATGGATTCTGATTGGCTGTCAATATTTTTATCGTTCAGCTGGATAAAATCGTTCTGAAAGTGAGCCGTTATCGCTATTCATTTATATTTAAAATTATTTTAGTACTATATATTTCGTTATAGTTATGGTCCTTGGTTTCTTCAGAAATATTAGGACCTCACAACTTTAATATGCGATACAAAACAAAACAAAATTGCATAAAACAATATAGTACAACATAATATACACAGTATAAAAAACAGGTTTTGTGTTTAACTGTCACCAGGTAAAATGTCTAACTCTAAGAAAGTGATTCGTTCTATAATTTTAAGTAGTTTATCACTGCCAAAACCAATATAAACTGATCTTAACGGTTGATTTACTCAGAGTCATTGCTCTACAGCGCCCCACAGTTTCCCCAATGTAAATCTGTGGTGAAAAATGGAACTGCAGCGCGCTTATACTTTATGTAAACTTCTCTCCAGAACAAATCGATATCAGTCCGCTTTAGCTATGTGTATATTATTATATATTAGTAACTAGTTGGGTTGTCTGTTCTTAGTGTCAAATTAATGAAAGTTTAAACGTGCTAATGTGATTAGCCTTTATTTAGGCTAGTTTTGTTGTGTGTGTTTTATGTTTGTTCTGAGAATAGAAATGGTTTTGTTTTCCTCGTCGGAATTCCTACACAGCTTCTAACATTCTAAAACACCATTCGGATGCAATAAATAATACTACATTAAGATAGATGGCATTCTAAGCGTGCCTGTCAATCAACATTAGAGCGCCGCCCTCCGGCTGAGGCTGAAAGGACATCAGAATTCTGCCTAAAGTGTGTCTGCATGTGTTTAGACTATAAAAGGTTAAAATGTTTATTATAAACTCGCGCTAAAAGAAAGTGAACCTATGGCATTTGAGGTATTATTAACCACAATTTCAGTGAAGATGCTCAGTCTTTCAGGTCAACGGCTGTTGTTACTCAAAAACACCATTAAAATGTTGTTCTGTTTGAAGTAAATACTTTTAGATAGCGTTGTGAATTTCAGCAATTTCATGAATTTTAACTGTGAATCTCAGCCTCAGTTATGTGACTGATATGAGTGCTGACAATAATCTTACATTTTTCCCTTTATGTAAAGGTAGCTAATATTCATAACAATAAGAGCAACACCATCCAAACATACTGAATGGCTTTTATAATCTCATCAGATACTATATTATTGAGTTTAACAAGATGTGCATCATGTTCAGAAACAGGCCAATGCTCTTTATCTCTACCAGCTGAACCTGTTTTATCAGTAACATACTTCACATTTTTGTGATGTCACAACCACCTTTGTTTATTTTCAAGTGTTTTACTAACTACACGTTATATAATGCATTTTGTCTTTGCATTATATGCCTTCTGTAAAGTAGTTTACACATCAACATCTGAAAGCTGCACAGCAATACACAGTATTTTTTTTTGGATTGTTTTTATTTTACCACATACAAGATGATAAAAGTGGATCATAAGATCATAAAACAGTCACATTACATTAAAAATATATAACAGTCATAACCTCTATCTGCATTGAAACACAGTGGATTTAGTCCAGACATTATATTATACAGTTTATGCGCTCTAGCCTTTACGTTCAACCTTTACAGAATCTGGAACCACCACTAATAAGACTAGAAGACTTAGAAATGGCATGGAAATTAAGGAAAATTCCATATAATTTATTGTCTATCAAAAACGATTTTTTTAAAGAAAAACTACACGCCTATAGACTGAACACGTAGGGCCCTATTTTAACGATCTGAGCTCATGGTCTGAAGCTCATGGCGCAGGTGCTCTTAGGGCATGTCCGAATCCACTTTTGCTAGTTGAACGATGGGAAAAACAGTCGGCGCGCCAGCGCATGGTCCAAAAGGGTCCCTAGTCTCTTAATGAGTCATGGGTTTGTTTTGGGCATAACGTGCAATAAACCAATCAGAGTCTCATCTCCCATTCCCTTTAAAAGCTCGCACCATGGAGGATTCGCTATTTACATGCGAGCAGAAAGACTGAACGCTTCTCCAGAGAGGAATCCTTTTATTTTTTATAATTAAAAATGTGTGTGTGCTGCTGCGTGTCCCTGTGTGTGTAATAATTAGAGTGTATGTGTGTTGTGCACCGCCTATAGGCACATATTACTAACCTGCCCTTTAAATAACACAAAAAATACTGCGCTATTGACTTTAGAGCAGGTTTGTGTTGGTCAATGGCGCAGTCGTTTTCAGTTCCTCAAAATAGCAACGCTCCAACAACGCGCCTGAACACACCTGGTTTTCAGACCAGACGCCCATGGGTGAACAGATGGCGCGAGTGCATTTGCTATTTAAACAACGTGGCACTGGACGTGAAAATGATAACTGCGTCCGGCTGAAACTAGCAAAAAACACTTGCGTCGCGCCTGGGGTAGCATTGCGCCGGGTGTATGATAGGGCCCGTAATATGCATGCGCATGACGTCACCGTTTTTGTAGTTTACACAGAGACGATAACGGTATCGTTTTCAAAAGTTGGCTTTTTTCAGGCCCCCAAAACACCGTTGTTGTGTAAATAAACGGCTAAAACGCATAAAACATTTTCACTTTTTAGTTGAAAACGGTGTTATGTAAACGGCCCTTGAGACTAGAGTATGTGGTGATAAATCTGGCTCCGTCCTGACAGAGCTCGACTAGCCGGTTTCACTGAGCAAAAAGACCAGTAACACTCAAGTTTCTGTAATAACTTCATTCAGATGAGTCCTTTACAATGGAATCCATCCACACTATCACAACATTTTTTGTTTCGCTGTCATTTCTGAAGAGAACAAACTTGACGTGAGGAAAGAGAATCAGCAACAGTTTTGGGCTGTATCGGGTTCTTACGTTGAGCAATATATAGTTTTTGGAGATAAAATGTTCTTGATGTCACATTTAACATGGTTCTGTCAGACGCTTCATATAGAACTTTTTAGGGGTTAATTTAGTTTTTATTCATTTTTTAATTGTTATTAAAATTTATGAATGATAAATGAGCTTGTAAACATATTTGTGACTCTGGACCACAAAACCAGTCATAAGGGTCGATTTTTTTGAAATTGAGATTTAAACATCATATGAAAGCTGAATAAATAAGCTTTCCATTGATGTGGTTTGTTAGGACAATATTTGGTCGAGATGCAACTATTTGAAAATCTGGAATCTGAGGGTGCAAAAAAATCGAAATATTGAGAAAATCGCCTTTAAAGTTGTCCAAATGAAGTCCTTAGCAATGCATATTACTAATAATAATATATTTTTTATATATTTACAGTAGGAAATTTACAAATTATCTTCATGGAACATGATCTTTACTTAATATCCTAATGATTTTTGGCATCAAAGAAAAATGGATAATTTTGACCCATACAATGTATTGTTGGCTATTGCCACAAATATACCCATGAGACTTATGACTGGTTTTGTGCTCCAGGGTCACATTTGCTCACTAGACAAATTGAAATAACCTGTTAGACATTAAAATATTATGCTATCATTTAAGACATTTCTCCTTATATAGAACCTTTTTGCACTCTCAGGAAAAAAAGGTACAAGGGCTGTCACTGGGGCGGTACCTTTTCAAAAGGTACACTTTTGTACTTAAAGGGTGCTTATTGGTACCTTAAAGGTATATATTAGTACCTAAAGTGTACATATTAGTACCTAAAAGGAATAAAAGTGTAAATTTTTTAAAAGGTACCGCCCCAGTGACAGCATTTGTACCTTTTTTCTGAAAATGTGACATAAAGGGTTCTTTGAAGTTGAGTCAAGAACCCTAGAGTTCTATACAGAACCCCACTGAACATATTTAAAGGGATAGTTCACCTTAAAATGAAAATTAAGTCATTATTTATTCACCCTGGTGTTGTTCTAATGCCGTACGCCCTTCTCTCTTTTAATAGCAACCAGCATCAAGCTTTAAAAAAATATGCAAAAGTATTACAGAATGATCCTATGTGACACGTGTCATATATTCCAAGTGTTCTGGTGGTATAAAATATGAAATTTAATGTATTATTTAATCAAAATCCTGAGCCTGGCCGTTGATCTCCTGTGCTCACGTTCATGAGAATTCATAATCTCGATTTCTTACATCTGTGGTGCTAATAGTCTCACGAACGCGCAGAAGACCAACGGCCAAGGTCAGGATTTTAATTAAATAATACATTACATTTCCCTAGAACACTTGGGGATATACGGCAATATAATACGACACGTGTCGCATCAGATCATTCTGTGATACTTTTGCGTCTTTTTTAAAAAAAGATTGATGCATTCCATTATATGGATGAGCGCGAGCGAGACATTTAAAAAAAATTCTCCATAAAAGAGAGAAGGGCGTACGGCATTAGTACAACACCAGGGTGAGCAACTTATGATTTGTTTTTCATTTTAGGGTGAACTATCCCTTTAAGAAGGTGAGCCTTTGGCTGTGATTTATCACAATGGCTTCATTTTTTGTCTGTAAAAAAAAAAACAGAACGGTCTGGTCTGAAATGTTTGTCACGGCTCAGGTATGTTCAGGGTTAGCTGATGTGTTCAATGTTCAAAATCATGCTTATGTGTGCATTCTTAAAGATCCAAAACCAAATATGCATCCCTCAAAGGCTCATTATAAGGATCTGCTCATTTGCATTTTGTTTCAAATTAGTTAATGCATCATTTAATTTCTCTTTTTTGTTGTCACTGTGCACATATAGCATGCAACTAAATTTAAAGGGCCAGTGCAATGGACAACGGTGATGATTATTTTACAAAACATGTTTACAAGTGTGTGCACATATGAAAGATACAAAAATACAGGCAGTGTGTGAAATGCTGGGCTCAATGGGCCTGTATTTTCATTTCCTTTCTCTGGTTAACATACACCCTTCTTTTTCCACCCATAGCTATAGTTTTATTATTCACACCCAACTCTATGGCTGTTCTATTGTGCAGTAATGACTGTGAGAGCAGCAGAACCCCTCTGCTCATTCAGGACGAGTGTCTTCACTGATGGGGCGACCCAGCCCTGAAACTGAAACCAGTCAACAGGCCTATAGGGTGAATCACACAGAAACATTAACAATATATCAATTAGATCATGGAAATAAAGCCTATTTCTCTTATTACATCCCTTAATTCACTCTAAAAAATGCTGGGTTGTGTCAAAAATGGATTAACCCAACTGCTGACCCAAAACTTTTGACCCAAACTTGGGTTAAAACAACCCAGTTTTTTATAGTGTACTGCAATGTTTTGTAATCATCATATTAAAATTACAAACATTATAATTTTAGTATTATTAGTATAATTCTGTCTTTTAAGCTAATTCTAGTAGGCTATCACATATTTGTAATAGAAATTAGTAAAATTGGGGCAAAAATTGTGGTCAAAAATTGACAAACCCAACCGTTGGTTTACATTTTTAAAGTACATTTTTAACCCAACGGTTAGGTTTGTCCATATTTGACCCAAACATGTGTTAAAACAACCCATCATTTTTTTAGTGTACTGCAATGTTTTGTAATCATCATATTAAATTACAAATATTATAATTTTAGTATTATTATTATTATAATTCTGCCTTTTAAGCTAATTCTAGTAGGCTATCACATTTTTGTAATAAAAATTAGTCAAATTGGGGGGGGATTTGGTCAAAAATGGACAAACCCAACCGTTGGTTTACATTTTTAAAGTACATTTTTAACCCAACGGTTGGGTTTGTTCATATTTGACCCAAACATGTGTTAAAACAGTATTTTTTAGAGTTTACTGCAATGTTTTGTAATCATCATATTAAATTATACAGATATTATAATTTTAGTATATAACTTTTAAGCTAATTCTAGTAGGCTATCACATTTTTGTAATAAAAATGGGTACAATTGGGGCGTTGTCACAAAAGGTCAACGTGTATCTAAAAAAAAATGGTTGTTTTAACCCAAATTTGGGTAAAATATGGACAAACCCAACCGTTCGGTTCAATTTTTAAATTGCATTTTTTACACAACGGTTGGGTTTGTCCATATTTGACATGAGATAAAACAACCCAGCATTTTTTTAGTGTACTGCAATGTTTTGTAATCATCCTATTATATTATATTATATTATACAGATATTATAATTTTAGTAGGCCTATTCTGTTTTTTAACCTAATTCTAGTAGGCGTTCACATTTTTGTTATAAAAAAAATGGGTCAATTTGAGGAATGTTGTCACAAAAAGTCAACGTGTATCTTTTTACACAACAGTAGCTGTGTTTAAACCTTTTTTGTAGACTTTAAGGTATGTGTCTAGACAGAAACTGACCTTGAAGGATAAACCAAGCTTGAGAAATATTATAAGTGTGACTACTAGCCCCGTTTTCTGTTGTTTCTGAGGTGGAAAAGACATTTTTTTTTCGTATATTCACCTTGAAAACATAAGTCCGTATATTTACACATCGTCCACCATTTCCACGGCGTTCTGAAGCCTTTTTTCTGGGGGCAAAATAATGACACACACCTGTTGTTGACATTTGTACCGCGTTCCGCTCATATTTTCATGCTAGCCACCATGGAAACGCCAATGAGCGGCCGCCTCAAAGTTTCGACCTACATTCCAGAAGTTTCATGGGACGGAATCTCTATATATGAATAATTGTGGGCGGGGCCAGGGTTACAGGTTGTATAAGTACTGCAGGTTTATAGAAAATCATGCAATTGACACACCAGAAACAGAGCGGAACGGAGGAGGGAGCGCGTGGAAGGAGCACAACATCGGGTTTTGAAAGGTTTGACTTTCTGTTCTAGGACACTTATTTAGTAGGTTTCAAAGACTAAATATTTCCTGTTGAAGTAAACAAGGTGGTTTGAAAATACCTATCGCCCTTTTATAAAGTCTAAATGGTTTTCAAGCTATTGAAATAGTTGATATATTAAAATAATTGGAATCTACTGAGATTTCACGTCCTTCCACTTGTGTTTGGGTGTGGGTTTGTCTTTGGGAGTGGCATGAGAGTTTTGGGAAATCCTCCTTTATACATTTAAAGGTTTATCTTGCTTTTCAGGCACACATTAAAGCAAGAGTGCATTAACAGACTCTATAATTTAATAACTTGATCTCCTTATTTTCTCTAGGAGAGAAGCCTAAAGACTCCTTAGACATGGCTTTCAACACACTGACCTCACGAGCCGTTCTTCTGTATGATGAGTGGCTTAAGGAAGCAGGTGAGTTTGCATCTTCATCCTCATCATGCATGACTGAGGTTTCTGGCTGGAAAATGACATTTGCATCTCTTGCAGATCCACGGACTGGTAACTGGCTGCTTATGGCCTCCCCGTTCCCTCAAACCATCATCATCGCAGCCTACGTCTACTTCGTGACATACCTGGGTCCTCGGCTGATGGAGAACCGCAAGCCCTTTGACCTCAAGCGTCTCATGATCGTCTATAACTTCAGCATTGTGGTGTTTTCCCTCTACATGATTTATGAGGTTTGTTGTTTGTGAACGGTCTCCGTTGCCTCATGCAAGATTTCCTTTCTATTGTCCATGTGTTTATCAGTATCTCTTCCCTCCTTGCAGTTTCTCATGTCTGGTTGGGCGAACGGATACACCTATGGGTGTGACCTCGTGGATTATTCCAGTTCTCCTCAGGCTCTCAGGGTATGTGAATGCAGCACATTCCTCCGATTGTGAATTTGTTACTGTCTGATGACGTGTGCAACAGCTAGTCATTTCCTTTACCATCTTGTTTCCTTTTTTAGATGGCATGGACCTGCTGGCTGTACTACTTCTCCAAGTTCATTGAGATGCTTGATACTGTAAGTGCATTTATTTTGCATTCAAAACATTGTATCTTTTATGAAAGACTATTGCTAAACCTCTTTTGTTCCTTGTTTTTGTAGATTTTCTTTGTCTTGAGGAAAAAGAACAGCCAGGTTACTTTCCTTCACGTCTACCATCACTCCATCATGCCCTTCACATGGTGGTTTGGGGTCAGATTCGCTGCAGGTAAAGTATTATACGATTGACACTTAAAGGGACAGTCACCTGAAAATGAAAATTGTCATTTACCAAACCATAATGATGCAAAAGAAAACCTTTTAATTAGGTTTCTGTCCCTCCATTGAAAGTCAAGGTCACTTGCATTCAGAAAGGTCATGTAGGCATTGTGAAATAAATTTTATATGAATTGAGAGTTATAAGTCTTGTGAAGAGATATGATTGCTTTTATATGCTGAACGGCTTTTAAACATGCAGATTCATTTTTACAATGCCTTTATGACCTTTTGGGGTTTAAGTTTTGGTTACCTTGACCGAAACGGTTCAGGTTTCATTAAACTGGGTTCGTATAAGATGCTTGACTTTGACTTTTTGAAATTAAAGGCACGATATGTAAGATTTTTGGATTAAAATATCAACAATGTTATATTTCGTTGACTTGTGTACTTGCACTATCCCAAATGTTTAATTCCAGAGAAATAAGCGATTTTTAACCAGGACACGGACAATGTCCGTGCGTTGCCTATCAATGACATCATACCCGCGTTGCCCTCGATTTCTGGTTTTATTTTGTAGAAACCATGGAAACCCCAAATATATGATGTGTTTTATTAGACAGGTGAGCAACTGTTTGGATCATTCATGGACAGAAAACTAATCATTGTTATACAGCTCAACACAGTTTTGAGTTTTCTTGATTTACTGCGAGTACCATGTTTTACCATGCCTAATATGGATCTAGCTCACTGCAGTGTGAACGAGTCTCATAGTCGCCGCCGAGCGAACGGACAGAGTAGCATTATAACCTAACGTTCAACACACTCAAATGTGTGTAATATGATTTAAACAGCTCTGCGTTCCCCTACATACACATGAGCGGAAGAAGCGGAAGCGCTCGTCTGCGGCATAATAAAAGCCCCGCTAAATCAAGCCATCAAGACACGCCTTTGTTTTGAATAAGAGACCTCTAGCGGCGGAAAATTACATATTGTGGCTTTAAGTCCTGGAAAACCCTCAAACAGCCACAGCACTTTTATGAAAAGTGCTTGAATTATTGAAAGACTGTCAAATTAGTTTAATTACATTGATAAAACAATCTTTCATGCAAAATTAACACTGCAGCCCGTCTGATATAGATAGAGCCGTTTCGCATGCCTACGAGCGTGACATTGCTTGTATCATATACTTGGATATTTATACATCTTTCATTCTTCAGCTCAATCATGTATTCATGAGAAAATCAGTTTTGAATAAGGAAAGCAACGTATTTGTCATAGTATCCTTTCAATGGTTAAAGTTACCACAGTCATTGCATGTGCTGCACTTATTATTGTACCATTTTTGTTTTATTAGTAAACTATCCATTCACCTTTTTTAGATTTTTGAAAGATAAAGATATTGTTTAAGTGAGATCTCTGATTGTAGTCCTTGAAAACCAAAAAAATAGTGCTAGAAAGTCCTGGAATCTCATTTTACAGTATCTGTACGTACCATTCACTCAAATTGAAGGCACAATATGTAATTTTTCGCCGCTAGAGGTCGCTTATTCAAAACAAAGGCGTGTCTTAATGATTTGATTTTGCAGGGCTTCTGCTCCTGTGTATGTGTGGTAACGCAGCACTGTTTTATCATATTACACACATTTGAGTGTTAAAGTTATGTTATAATGCTACTCTGTGCGTTCGCTCGGCGGCGACTGAGACACTCGTTCACACTGCAGTGAGCTAGATCCATATTAGGCATGGTAAAACATGGTACTCACGGTAAATCAAGAACACCAGATTTAAACCATAAGACTGTTTAGTTTTCTGTCGATGAATGTCTCCAAACAGTTTCTCACCTGTCTAATAAAACGCATAATATATTAAAGCGTCTCTGGTGTTTCCGTGGTTTCTACAAAATAAAATCGAGGGTAACACGGGTATGATGCCATTTGATAGGCGACGCACAGTCCGTGTCCTGGTTAAAATAGCTTATTTTTCTTATGCAAGTCAACAAAATATAACACTGTTCTAGTGGTTTTTGGATGTTTTAATCCAAAAATCTTTTAATATAATGAATATACTCCCCCATATGTATATTTGTGACTTGTCATATGCAATATTAGTAATTATATAGCAATATTAGTCTTCTGAAGACAAGCAGCATTGCCAGCTGTGCTCATTTACTCAAACAGCTTAATTTTTGCTTTACGAAGTCTTTCATTTTTCGGGTTTATTGGACACTGTTAAGTGCTAATGGTATATTTGTCTTTCTCAGGTGGTCTGGGAACTTTCCATGCCCTGCTGAACTGCATCGTCCATGTCATCATGTACTCCTACTACGCTCTTTCTGCCATGGGACCCGCTTACCAGAAGTACCTGTGGTGGAAAAAGTACATGACCACCATCCAGCTGGTAAGTTAACCCTTCACGAGCTTCTCTACCCATCCCCAGTGTCTCTTGACGTTTCTAAACTGGTTTTAACTCCATTCTGTTCAGGTTCAGTTTGTGCTGGTCACGGCTCACATCGGCCAGTTCTTCTTCATGAAGGACTGTCCCTACCAGTTCCCCGTCTTCCTCTACGTCATCGGCCTGTATGGGCTGATCTTCCTGATCCTGTTCCTCCACTTCTACTATCACGCCTACACCAAGGGCAAGCGGCTTCCCAAAGTACTGCAGAACGGAAACTACTTTCTCAAGAAATCTGAGTGATCTTTCCCTTTGGCCAGCTAAAAGTGAAGCTCCTAACCTGTTAAGTGGGAATATATTCCTTTTTATTTCATGCGTTCATGTTCCACTCCCCTGTTTTATGTTAAAACTAATGTGGAATACAGCCACCTTATCACTGGATTTAAGACTTCCGAATTTGCACACTGGTGTTTTTTTTACTAGCGATTCTGTCCTCATTTTTGTTGTCTTCACTTAAGGCTTTGAAATGAGTATGGGGTGGGACGTACAGTATTCGTTATAATGTCCTCCAATTTACCTGTAAATATTGAAATTCTAAGCTTTGGAATATGATTGAACTGCTGGCTAAATCTGAAGAGGTTATGAGAGCGAAGGTGATTGACGTTTGTTGCCAAAAGGGTTTTTGAAGGTTGTGTTTTAGTTGTAACTGAATGAGCCCGATGCCCTTTGACCCCTTGAGGAACACCTAACTGATCTGCCTGGCTGTGCTCGAACCTGGAAGTTTATTGGTTGCTGCAGAAGTGACATCATCTGAAGTGATTTGTTTATGCTGTGTGATTTTATTTATTCTTTATTTAATGTTGATGTTTTCTTAATGTGATCTTTTAAAAAAAAAAAAAAATCGATCTGTAGGTATTACCCGTTATGCTTTTATATTCTACTGATCTGAGGTGAAGAAATGGAAGACCAGAACAATATCTGGATTGTTTTTTTTCTTTTAAATTTCCAATTGTGAACGATTGACTTTTTTATAGTGAAACAAAATAAATTTGTTATCTGTGTTTTCTTGTGATTTTCATTACGTTGACTTTTTTTTTTTTTTTTTTTTTTTTTTTTTTAAACTGCCAAGTTAAACTACACCTCCCAAACTGCACTCTGGCAACCTCGGTCACGCTGATGCCCATATTTGGTAAAGCAGCATCACGTGGCTGTTTTCGTGTGCCAATCAGATTATGTTCAGGAACGTTTCGGTTTTCAAAAGTGAAGTAACTGGCGTGGAGATGTTTACAGAGATAAACGCAGTAAATGGATAAATAAGTTATTGAAACTGTATAGGGCAAAAATGGATGGTAAAATGATTGGACCTGGGCCTTATAGGGCGACGAAATTGGTAAGAACAATTTTTGTAACGCTGAATGTTTCCACTCGTTGATTTAACGCTTCACGCGAGCTGATTTAGTGTACTTTAGTGTCTCTTTAAACTGTTTAAAATAGATTACAATGTAAGGCCACACAGGAAAAACCTTTGTTTATTTTCGTGAACTGTGCTATTTTGCTTTTATAACTCGTTTTTCTGACTAGTGGAATTAATCCTAAATACACATTTTAAGTTTTTTTTTTTTTTTTATTTATCTATTTGCGTCTGTAGATTTAATTTACAGTACGTCCCTTTAAAGACGTTTTCTTTCAAATGAATTCTCAGACTTTACAGTTTTATTGCTATCTATATTCTGAAGGGTTTTACATCTATAAAATCTCTCTCACTCTCACATATCACACACACAGCATAATATTGTGTTGGTCCCCCTTTTGCTGCCAAAACAGCCCTGACCCGTCGAGGCATGGACTCCACTAGACCCCTGAAGGTGTGCTGTGGTATCTGGCACTAAGATGTTAGCAGCAGATCCTGTAAGTTGCAAGGTGGGCCCTCCATGGATCGTACTTGTTCAGTTCGACTGGATTGAGATCTGGGGAATTTGGAGGCCAAGTCAACACCTCAAACTCGTCGTTGTGCTCCTCAAACCATTCCTGAACCATTTTTGCTTTGTGGCAGGGCGCATTATCCTGCTGAAAGAGCCACAGCCACCAGGGAATACTGTTTCCATGAAAGGGTGTACATGGTCTGCAGCAATGCTTAGGTAGGTGGTACGTGTCAATGTAACATCCACATGGATGGCAGGACCCAAGGTTTCCCAGCAGAACATTGCCCAAAGCATCACACTGCCACCGCCAGCTTGCCTTCTTCCCATAGTGCATCCTGGTGCCATGTGTTCCCCAGGTAAGCCACGCACACGCACCCGGCCATCCACGTGATGTAAAAGAAAATGTGATTCATCAGACCAGGTCACCTTCTTCCATTGCTCCATGGTCCAGTTCTGATGCTCACGTGCCCACTGTTGGTGCTTTTGGCGGTGGACAGGGGTCATCATGGGCACCCTGACTGGTCTGCGGCTATGCAGCCCCATACGCAACAAACTGCGATGCACTGTGTATTCTGACACCTTTCTATCAGAACCAGCATTAACTTCTTGAACAAATTGAGCTCCAGTAGCTCGTCTGTTTGATCGGGCCACACGGGCCAGCCTTCGCTCCCCACGTGCATCAATGAGCCTTGGCCGCCCATGACCCTGTCGCCGGTTCACCATTGTTCCTTCCTTGGAGCACTTTTGATAGATCCTGACCACTGCAGACCGGGAACACCCCACAAGAGCTGCAGTTTTGGAGATGCTCTGACCCAGTCGTCTAGCCATCACAATTTGGCCCTTGTCAAACTCACTCAAATCCTTACGCTTGCCCATTTTTCCTGCTTCTAACACATCAACTTTGAGGACAAAATGTTCACTTGCTGCCTAATATATCCCACCCACTAACAGGTGCCGTGATGAAGAGATAATCAGTATTATTCACTTCACCTGTCAGTGGTCATAATGTTATGCCTGATCAGTATATATAGAGATAGAGAGAGAACATGGCTGTTGACAGTATTTTTATGATTTATGGAGTGATTAAAAGGAGAGTCTTCTGTAAAAACCTTCAACTCTAATGTCACCAAAATGAAACAAGAATTTTGAATCTGGCTTTAGCCACACTTCAGATTTCTGTTTTGGGAATGTATGCAAATTAGTGTGTATTTAATTAGATAATGCCTCATTTGCACATTTAAGCATAACATTTCAGAAAATTTGAGGTCCTTAAGAATTGTCCTTAAAGGAATAGTTCACCAAAAATGAAAATCATCCCATAATTTACTCCCCCTCAAGCCATCCTAGGTCTATATGAGTTTCTTCTTTCAGCTGAACACAGAGTTATATTAAATAATATCCTGGCTCTTCCCAGCTTTATAATGGGAGTGAATGGAGGATGAGATTTTAAAGCCCAAAAAAGAGCATCCATCCATCATAAAAGTAATCAATACGACTCCAATGGGTTTATAAATGTCTTCTGAAGTGAAGCCATTGGTTTTTATAAGAAAATATACATATTTAAAACTTTATTCACTATAATCACTGGCTTCTGGCAACAGCCATACATGCGTTACTCAAGAGTGAGTAAATTATGGGATCATTTTCATTTTTTGGGTGAACTATTACTTTAAGAATGCATAAAAATAACTGAAATACGTAATTAAATACGTGACTGTTTGTGGTTTATTACATTAATGATACTCATGTTTCTATATAACCAGTGTTGTTTCTCTGGGTTGTGATTGATGTGACGGGTAACCACCTCAAGAAAATCATCACTTATTAATAAAATATAGTATTAGGTTTTGGTGTAGACACATAAAATAGTTAATTAGAAGAAATACAGGGTTTCTGCGGGTCCTTAAAAAGTCTTAAATTTGGTTTGATCAAATTAAGGCCATTGCAAGTCTTAAAGGTGCAGTGTGTAAATTTTAGTGGCATCTAGCGGTGAGGTTGTGAACTGCAACCGCCCACCGCTCACCCCTCCCTTTTGAAGCATTTTGAGGAGCTACGGTGGCTGACACAGGACAAAGATGTCATCTAAGACAGCATAGAGTAGCTAGCGCTCTGTAGAGAAGTTTGTCCGTTTAGGGCTACTGTAGAAACATGACGGTGCAAAATGGCGATTTCACTGTAAGGACACCCGCGGTGTGTGTAGATAGAAATGCCTCATTCTAAGGTAATAAAAACATAACGGTTCATTATGTAAGGTCTTTATACACCACTGAAAACATAGTTATGTATATTCAGGGTTCCCATGGGGTCTTAAAAAGTCTAAAATTTCAAAATCAACATTTTAGGCCTTAAAAAGTCTTAAATTCGTTGAAGTATTGAGTTCTAGGTCTTAAATAATTTTCAACAGGTCTTAATTTTCCTACGTCCATGTAATGCTCATTGAAATGCTCCCGCAGCGCTTTAGAGAGTGTGTGTGTGTGTTTTTTTTTATTCCAGGGTGTTATAGTTCTTTCTTTCGCTAGTTCAAATATAGTTCGCTGTATTACAACTACAAATGAGACCAACATGCATCTTATATTGCAGCCAATCAGCTTTCGTGTTACAGGCGCGAGTCTCTTTCGGATTGTACCACAGACACATAAAACAGATTTTATTCTTCAGCTAATAGTTCTCCAGTTCCGTGATCGTGAAAGCGAAGGCGAATCTTTCTCGCCTGCCATCTCGCATAATGACCAAATAAAAGTATGATATGCCTGATAGCACTAAAAAAGAGTTGATAAAACGATGTAAACCACGAACTCAATTCGGTACTGACACACGGACCGATGTCAGACTGGCTGCAGATTCTGTGCACGCGTTTGCCGCCTGTCAGCGCTCACGCGAGTATATGAATGTGTTCTATTTCTTGGTTTATTGCCCTTGAACGATCAAATACACACATTATTATTCCTGTGTCCATATTGGCGGTTATGTCTGGAGTAAAAAAGTTTTGGGACGTGTGTCAGTATTGGATCTGCGCATTACTGTAGGTCTTACAGTATACCCGCTCCTGTCTGTGTCGTTAATGTTAATCAAAAAACAACAACAGGAAAAAACAAACAGTAGCCTACCTAAACTTAAAGCACTGTTTGTATCTGTATCTTTATGTTGTATTTATTTGTCCTATTGTTTATAAGTTCTTATTTTATTACTTGATTACTTGAGAACTTTTGACTTATATTACTCAATTGCTTATTGCTGTGGTTTACTTGTAAGATTTTGGTCATATTTCCCACTCTAAGCGATCGTGTTATTAAAGCTAGATAGCACACCACTGGACCAGCCTTTTTTGTAATACCAAACAAGATTCATGCATTTTGTCTGTTTTATTAATAATATGGTAAATGTGGCATCCTAATTATGAAAAAAAAAAAGCCATGCAAATCTTTTGCAAAAAAAATAAATAAATAATATATATATATATGAAATCCTGGTGGGATTGAGCTATGAGGAAGTGCAAGTTTACTAATACTTTGTTCAATTTGAATAAATTAATTTGCTTTGCAAGTCATTTTGTGATTCTGCATTTCCTTTGTACGTTTTTTTTATTGCGTGATATAAGTCTCAAATTTAATTCATAATGGTCTTAAAAAGTCTTAAATTTGACTTGGTAAAACCTGCAGAAACCCTGTATATTATATTGCATTTCTGTCAATAGATCCTCATAAATACTACACACTGCACCTTTAAATAGTATAACACAAGACAAGTCTTAATTATCATTTTATCCGTCTTAATTTTGGGGACGGATAAACAGAGTTGCTGCAATACAGATATGTGATTATTGAAATTCTATATATATTCTATATGATTCAATTAAATAAATGTTGGAATTACCTTTTTTATTTTTTATTCTGTGGCGGAAACAAGCTTCCATAGAATACCGCACGTTTATGCCAATTGATTGTTTATGATGCACCTTTGATGAAACATTTACGTTATGGTTTTTATATTATACTATGTTGTTGATTGTTGTAAGAGTGCATATTTTGTCTCTCTCTTTATTTTGAATGAGTAGCTGGAAGTGATAGACATTTCAAAATAAGAGTCCCAGTGTATTTCGGGCTTGTTTATGATTTAAAAAAAATCCCTCATCATTATGCATTAATTTTTTTTCCGCCTGGCTATTTTTATTGGTTACACAGTATCTGGCATTTTAATCAACATAAACTCTTGCATCTTCTCTCTGGGTCGCCCCGTCACAGGAAAAAAAGACTAAGAACATTATTTAACACATTCAGTGTTTAGATTTTTATTAGTATCAGCACAATAATCTTCTTATTGCCTTTCTGTAAACACATTATCAGCAAAATCCAATATCGATGGACCTCTGCTTTGTGTGTATTGATATATGAGACCATAAACCGATTTCGATACATTCAGTAAATATTGAACAAAACATGTCTTGAGTATTTAAACTTAAATACAGGCCCAAGCCTGTTTAATTAAAGGGTACATAACACACACAGTTTCTGCCAGTCTCATGTGAATCTATAGAGTAGTATTGACCCTTCATATCTCCCAAGAGTCTTTAGTTTTATCATATTTATAAAAGACAGATACACTGTACCGATTCTTTCAGAAAACAGCCGAGCTCGTGGAGGCGTACAGTGGGCGGAGCTAAAGAGTTTTACACACACACACAAACGCACACACACAGCATGGCATTATCCCTGGATAACTCTCGATTCACTATACGTTGGTGTTGTTCACATTATATGCACTTACGCGCCAATTGCCAACAAAACACACACATTTGATGCAGTTTCACTCGCCGCCTGCGGTTTCCACTCATGACCGGGAACAAACACACACACTTGCAGAACTCCAGAAACACAAATTGCATCCACTGTTCCCTTAACGCTGGGTTATTTGGGAAGCTGAACAAGGTGATCTTTCCCTCACAACCAGAAACACACTTCTTTAGTGACATTGTTGATTTCGTGGTCTAAAAACAAAATGGCAGCGCTGCCGACGGCTCCCGTAACCCGAACAAAGCTTGTTGATGGGCTCCTGCTTTCGCTCTGGTTGATGTGTGTGTGTGTGTGTGTGTGCACGTGCACGTGCACGAGCTCATCCGGGAGAAGTGCACATACAAGCTATTCCGCCCTTTATGATGTCATACAGGGCCATACTCGAATAAAACTTAACAAATCCTGAAGGAGTGTATTTGGCACAGAAATACTCTGTCATATGTCCAACTTGTTTTTTTTTTAATTTTGTCCATGTTTATCATGAGAATCAACTCTTTAACAGTGTAAATAAGGCAGAATGCATGAAATAGCATTAGACCCCCCCCCCCCCCCCCCCTTTAAAACAGCATTAATTTTGAAATGTCTTCTCTTTTCTCCAGTGGAATGAGACCATCAAGCTCTTCCGTGGTGGAATGCCGGTCAGACGTCACTGGGCTCATTTCAGGAGCTACGATCACAGTTTCACAGGAGCTGCGGCTGTCGACTTCCTCCACGATTTGCTCAGACAAAACCAGAACTTCGGGCCGGAGGTGACGCGCTACCAAACGCTCCAGTTACTCCGAAAATTCCTCAAAAATCACGTCATCGAGGACGTCAAAGGACGATTTGGTAGAGAGGACTTTGAGGACAGCGGGCATCTATACCGGTGATTTTAAAGAATCTTTCATAAATGGCTTTATTTTCCTGTTTATTAACTAATTAATCACACATTTTTTTCACAGTTTTTAATATTTTTATATTGTAATAGTTTCACAGTTACTCTCCAAATGAATGTAGAAACAACTTAAAGACAGTATATTTTAAATGTTTGTTGTAATGGCATCTTTTAATGAAGGCCAGTATCACTAATACTAATAATACTGATACTGATGTCTCTATGAATTAGATTTAAAAAAAACAACAACATTAGTAACATTGTCATGCACATCTCATTTTCTCATAACTCATTTAAGACGTTATTTAACTCATTTAAGATCCTCACTCTTATGAGGATACTTGACAAAACGGGCATTTTGGCATAATTCTGTGTGTTATTGTTCGTTCAAGCGTGAAAGAGAACTCGATTCCGGCGCGTGTCTGTGCGCGCGTGTGTGTCGTGTGTGTGTCAGGACATTCACAGACAGCGCGTTCTCTTCGGTCTTGTTGCGCTTGAATGGTTTTAAAGCCTTTGCATGAATAAGAGCGTGATCATATAATGTAACGCTAGCCAAAGGATGACAGAAAAACGGATGCTGCGTTAAATATTTTTAACGCAATAAACCGGAAAAAATTAATTAACGCGCTAATTTTGACAGCACTAGTATAAATAAAGCACTATAAATAAAAAAGACAACAACATTTAATTTAAATATACTCTACCGTTCATAGGTTTGGAGTTGGTAAGGATTTTTTATCGTTTTTGAAAGAAGTCTCTTCTACTCATCAAGGCTGCATTTATTTAATCAAAAATACAGTAAAAATAGTGAAATATTATTCCAGTGTAAAACAGCTGTTTTCTATGTGAATATATAGTAAAGTGTAATTTATTCCTGTGATCAAAGCAGAATTTATCATCATTACTCCAGTCTTCAGTGTCACATGATCCTTCAGAAATCATTCTGATATGATGATCTGATTCTTAAGAAAAATCTTACCGACCCCAAACTTTTGAACGGTAGTGTATGTTGCATTATAATAAAAAATAATTAATAAATGCTTTAAATTGGTCAGATTTCCTCCACAATCACCTCTGAAGCCTGTTCCTGTGCGTCCACCTGTAAGAGATCACGGCTCAGTTCCCAGAATCCCACGCTGGGACGACTATGAGGAGATTTCAGTGCCGGAGAAGATCCCCATGAAGCCTCTTATGGTAAGAGAATGTTTGGCTGTTGATGCTGTATCATCTTAAATATGTGCCATTTACAATGTTAAAGGGTTAGTTCTAGTGGTCGACCGATGCGGATATCTTAGAAAGCAGGGTGACCGATGGCCGATGGCTTTCCGTTGCTAATAATATAAAAAGCAAATGCTATACTTTTTCGCAAACCGTTTACTTTCTTTGTTTAACAGGTCTATATAATAACGTATTAGATATGACTGTTTAACAGAGGCCGTAAACTAATGAAAACGGAGAAGAATGTGAGCACTGTGTGATCAGGCACTGGCGTTTTCAGCGCCACCCGTCAAAATAAAAGTCCCGCTTCTAACACATCGGCCAATCAGAAAAACTAGTCGACCACTTTTGGGTGAACTAAACCTTTAACCCTACTGAGCATAAGTTTCGTTATTTTAAATTTTTTGTATATATTTTGATCTTAGAATTCCGAGTCGTGGAATAAGAGGCACAGCATCGCCATTGGTGAGGTGCCTGAATGCCGGTTAGTCCGGAGGACGGAGTTAACCCCGAAACACGTGGACCAGATATGGAAGTCAATGACACTAACACAGTAAGCATCAACCTGGTCATGTGTTTTTACTGATCGGATAGCTATCTGATTTGTTAAAACGGTTTACACTTGGCCACATAAATGTGTCTCCACAAAACGAATATAAATCCAATCTTCAATTCCCGCGCTATATGCAAATTTAACGGAGTTGACGTCATTGAAAGCAACAGATATGAGCTGCATTTTATTTATCATCAGCTAATTTCAAGATCAAAGACCGCAATAGGAGAAAGAGCGACCTAAGCACTGGTAAGATCATTTAGTCTCATTGCTTTAAAATGAAGATGATTGACTGTTGAGCGTCTTATATTATATAATATTTTGGAAGCAGTACAATTTACTAATGTGGTTTCAACAACCAGATGCATTTACACTCGTCCAGTTTCATTTGCAAAGTGTCTCAAACCACCTCCTGAAGGGATTTGAGCAATCGGATTTAAAGTCAGCATGAAACGGCAGTTGCGTTTTTTTTCTCTATTGTGACATATATCCGAGAAACGGCTTCTGAAATGAGGAAAAAATGTAGGGCGGGGCATGATTTCATCCTTCGGGAATTGATTGGATCGTTGGAAGTTGGCCGTTACTAACAAAATGGAGGCAGAAACGAGACAGACCGTGATAGCCCAACCCTCGTGCCATAGCACAACATTCCTCATTTAAATAATTCATACGCAGAATAAAGGGGCGGGGCCTGGTTGAGTTAGTTAGTAGTGTGTTGAAACTGGCGGTTATGGTAAGGGGCGGGACATTTCCCAAACACGCTCGAAGCGCTTGACCAATCACAACACACTGCTCCAGTCGACCAATCAGAGCACATTGTGTTTTTCAGAAGGAGGGGCTTCATAGAGACAGGAACTAAACAGAGTGTTACTGACAGATTGGGAAGAGAGGAGCCGCAACAATGGAGAATATGAGGAAATAATCAACATTCAAGCAGGAAAACCTGCTCTAGTAGATAAACACTTTGAAAAAGGGCATAATAGGTCCCCATTAAGAAGTGCCCATATTATGCTCATTTAATGATTACATGATTTAAAGTAAAAAAACAAAAAAAAAACATTTTTCTCATACTGTACATTTCTGCAGCACATCTTTTCACTGTCTGTTTTAGTTCCTGTCTCTTTAAAGCCCAGTCTGCTTTGATTGGTCAACTGGCCCAGTCTGTTGTGATTGGTCAACCACTTCAAATGTGTGTAGTAAATGCCCTTTACCATAATTGGGTTTCAGTCCATACCAGTTTTGGGGGTAACGTATTAAAAGTAATCCAAGGTATGTAATCCGATTCCTTTTTTTCAAGTAACAAGTAAGGCATTACTTTAGATTTATTACAATATCTAAGTTACTTTTTTAATAAGTAACACAAGTTAGAATATTACACAAACCTGCAATAATTAAATACGTTAAATAATACATACATACTTTATGTATTTAATCTCACTTTATTAACCAATGTCTTTGCTGCTAACATTTGATGATCCAGTTCAACCATACCAGCAAAAATGACTTTAGATAAACATCACATTTGTGTTTCATTTGTTTGTTTTTATCGCTGAAGTAAGAGTTTCTTATCCTAATCACTTAGCCAACTGTTCTTTGTGTGAGAGCCAAAGCAGCCAATAGGACGGCATTATGCAGATGCGTAACATAGTGACTTAGCTAAGTCAAGGAAATAATGGCAGGACTACAGACGAGATATCTCTCTTATTAGTTTACAGACTGTTCTGGGTCTCCGGTCTCTGGACGGGGTTCTAGATGCCAAACTTCTGAGCCCGAAGCACATCGTTCACAACGTGTTTGGTGTTAATAAGCAGGGCGTTGTTGTCCTGAAGAACAAAACAGGTGAGCATGGGTTATATTTTGACACATTAAATGCTCTTATAGCTAACTTCTGACAGATCTCTTTCTCTGTTTTGTTTCTGATATATTTTTATGTAGAAGACGTGCCTCATTGGGTGTTATCTGCAATGAAATGCCTGGCAAACTGTGAGTGACTGATAACCTACTATCATACGGATTCAACTCAAAGACACTACTGCTCAATAATTAATTATTAATAATCACAATAAGTGGTATAGTTCATTAGTCTATTTATAGGTTGTCAAGATGCTTGCCATATTAATGTGGAATTAAATATGCTGTCTGTATGCATGTATTTTACAACCGCTTTAGATTTTGGATCTGTTTTATAATACTTTATACATCTCTGAATTGGCATCATCTTTAGGGCCCAATGGCAGTGACACCAGGCAGCCCATGTATCCAGGGTTTGAGAGGGACGTCTTCAGGACAGTTGCGGAACATTTTCAGAGACTGAAAGAACCACTTTTGACGTTCCGTCTGTATGAAATATTTGTCAGTATTTTGGGTGAGTTACAAGTTATTCACACGATCAGTGATGCATGCAGTATCGTTTATTCAGCTCATACTCGTCTATTTTTATATTTTTAGGATCAAGTGATAACTATGTCTCATATCAGTAACAGTCTGAATTTAGAGTTCTCTGTTTTGAAAAATCGTTGAACGAATTCTGTTTAAATATTGAGTATACATACACAGGGCTCCAGACTGCGACCAAATGGTGGCATTTTGCGACCTTTTTTCCTGCTGGTGCGACTAAATTTTGTTAGAGGTCGCACTGGTGCCTCCACCACGGTGCCCAACTGATAAGAGCTGCCATTTCTGTTACACATGAGAAACATCAAATGAAACGAAAGCGGAACGGAACCGTGCTACTCGTTTGAACTGCGCAGTGCGGACCATTTCTCACTTCGGAGCACACGGGCTGATCTCAATCACGCAACACCGTTACTACACAGCGCTGGGAGATCCAGTGAGAAAACGTTTGAATTTACCACAGAATTAATAACATCACTACTGCAAAATCTAGTGGAAGCGTTCGGCGCAGAATTCTCTGTTATAAACCACAGATATCAGATCAATAGAGAGCTGATGTGGAGACCAGGAGAAACATTGAGCCATGAGTGAAGATCAGGGGTTTCAGTCACAAATCACCAACATTCACCATGATTTACTGTAGTGACACCACATGATTTACTGTAGTGACACCACATGATTTACTGTAGTGACACCACATGATTTACTGTAGTGACACCACATGATTTACTGTAGTAACACCACATGGATTTACTGTAGTGACACCACATGATTTACTGTAGTGACACCACATGGTATTGTGGAAGAAATAGTCTAATGTTTTTTTGAATGTTGTCATTATTCATCTCAGGGTTCGTACAACCTTTTGAGAGTGAAATTCAAGCACTTTTCAAGGGCTTTCAAGTGTTTCACACTTTTTCCAGCACTTAAAAGCTCTAAATATTATCTAATTTTACTGTTATTTTTAATGTGATGATTTGTAAAACTAAAAATGTAAAGGTGTAGGCCATTTTATGGCAAACAAGCACTTTTATTTTAAAAAGACATGAAATTACCACTATAACCAGTAGATGGCGGCAGAGGAGCACTTATTTGATTTATTAGCCATTTCCACTTCCACTATATGGAAAAAAAGTCTCATGAAAAACAAAAACTTTTCTTCAAATTGTGACTGAATTACCCAGAAAACAAGTAAAGAGTGCTCCTTTACATTTAATAAGAATACAATATTTAAATTCCCTATAAAAATTAGGTTTTTGCACATTACTGTTGTTAATAAAAGTTAATTTTATCTGCATATCAATTCAAGCTCAGTGCTTCACTGTTAATTTCCAATAAACAAACATGTAGTATTATTAATAACTGCACTTATTAACAAAACAACGCAAAACAATAGTAATTTTAAATTAACTTTATGATAAACTTTCCTCCAGCGCCACCAAATCAAGCGCTGGCGCCACTGCTCTCAAATGTTAGTCTGGAGCCCTGATGCATATTAATTTACTTTATATGTACACTACTCAGTCTCTCCAGGATTCCACGATTGCAGAATTTAACACAAAATCAAGCAAACTCTACACAATCCGCACAATTTGCCGCGCCAGACGCGCCATGTGGCATCATCACAACGCACATTCAGCCAAAGGAAAGCCCACTTCAAACTCAAATCGATCAATAAACTTCTGTTTGCGCCGTTGCTTTGGCAATGCATCTGTCAGTCAACCACCGCAACCTCACTCCCACCGTTAAGCGTGCATGTCTCTCTCAAACACATGCACACGTGCACGCTCTGAGTGACATCCTTTCCATAGATCGGTTCAGTTTATCAACTGCTACATAAAAGTGGCTCGCACACTCTGTAAACAACCCCAAAATGGACGAAGAGCAAGATGGAACGAGTGAAGGAGATGCTGAATGAAAATGTAAATTCAGTAATATAGCGGTTTCCAGAGTTCCCCCTGTAAATACTTTACATTTCTGACACTGCTTGTGTAGGCCTACTGATTCTTTACTTTTGCACTTTAATCTGTTTGAAACATTTGTTTACTTTATACATTGTTCTGTGTATTCTTCAAAAGTAGGCTACTGTTATGTTTAAGGTTGTTTTTGTTATATTATAATAATGTATATAATATGTTATAATACTAAATTATCAACCCTGTAAAGTCTGAAATAGTTAAATAGGCAGAAATAGTAGTTTTCTTTAACTTTTAGACAAAATATAAAAGAAAAAAAGTTTGCATGTGTTTTATGTTTTGTCATATATTTGCTACATCAGGCTTTTATGGCCCATATACCATATGGTGAGGAAAAAAATGTAAATCAATGAGATCTTTATAACAATATAGCAGGCTACTTAAATACATGCATATAAATATCATAATAATATGTCTCGGTAAGATGATATTTAAATACTTGGTTTTATGATGAAAGCTCTCATTTTTATTGTGGGGTGGCAAAACACAACTCAATGCTCTATGCCTAATGATGATTGAGAGATGAACAAATAAACATTCCTCAAAAGACTGTTGTATTTGATACATTTATTGATTGATACCTTTAAAATATACAACATTTTCAAATATGCCCCCAGACCCCACTAGAGGGCCTGATAACCATACCCCCATAACTTCACAAAATCCTGTGGGAAACACTACAATATTACGTTTTATTGATTTTGTTTGTTTTATTTGGTGTTACGTTTGAAATAAAATCTTGAAATTATATTTTATTATTTCAGTGTTATTACAGAGCTCAATGGGTCTTGAGGTCAGAAAAGTAATAAAAATGTTAAATTCTCACTGAAAAACTACACAAGAAATGCCGCAAATATTGCCGCAAAATTTGAGAAAAGCCGCCGCAAAATCAGTCATTTTAGGCTGGAAAAATCAGAAAAAAGTCTCACGAAATCCTGGAGGGACTGACTACTGTTCAAAAGTTTGGGGGCAGTATTTTTTTATTTTGCAAGGATGCATTAAACTGATTAAAAGTGACAGTATAATGTTTCAAAAAAATGTATTTCAAATAAATGCTTCAAAAAAATATTCTTTTGAACTTTCTATTAATCAAAGAAACCTGATAAATTGTATCACGGTTTCCACAAAAACTGTTTTCAGCATTGATTAATAATCATAAATGTTTCTTGAGCATAAAATCATCATATCAGAATGATTTGTGAAGGATCATGTGACACTGAAGACTGGAGTAATGATGATAAATTCAGCTTTGATCACAGGAATAAATTACACTTTACTATATATTCACATAGAAAACAGCTGATTTACACTGGAATAATATTTCACTATTTTTACTGTATTTTTGATCAAATAAATGCAGCCCTGATGAGCAGGAGAGACTTCTAATCTTACCAAGCCCTAGTGCGTGTGTGCGTGTGTGTGTGTGTGTGTGTGTATAATACTTTATTTTTAATGTTAATACATAGGGATTTACATCAGCTAGGCTCTGAATTCGTGTAAGTGATGTTGTTTGTTATTTCGGTGTTCCTCTCACAGGTCTTCTGCAGCGGCAGTCGGTTGCGGTTGAAGCGCTGCAGGTCTGCTGTCTCCTGCTTCCTCCGGCCAACCGTCGTAAACTGCAGCTGTTAATGCGTCTGATGGCTAAAGTCTGCGCCAACCCCTCACTCCCCCCTCTGAACGACACCATAGGAGCACGAACTCTGGTAACTCACTCACCTCCTCAGATAGAAGCTCTGTCATTATTTGGCAAATAGCTCATAGTTAATTTATAATTCAGCTCAGCGTTCGGTAGATTGGACAAGCAGCTTTCACACGGTCTGTCTCTTGTGGGTGCTGACGCTCCCGTGCAGATGGTCCAGACCTTCTCGCGGTGCATTCTGGGATCTGCGGATGAGGTGGACTTGGATGAGCTGTTGGCCACAAAGCTGGTCACGTTTATGATTGATAACCATGACAGTGTGCTGAAGGTGCCGTCCAACCTGCGAAAATCTGTCGAGGAGCATCTGTCCCACCTCAGAAGAGCTCAGGTCAGCGTCCCACGTCATTCATTACATGCTTGATAACTGATTGAAAATATGAAATGGCATATTTAACTATTTCTGAGAGAAACAGAATAATAAGCGGGAATTAATCAGTGTTGGGTAAATTATGTTCACCAGTGTAATTAGATTACTGTAGTAAAAAGTATTGCATTACTTATTACTATTTCCTTGATAAATCCTATATCAACAATACAAGGATAGATATGAAACTGCTCTTTCAATTCTTTCAAATAAATAATATAAAATTGCATAAATTATTCTTGAACTGGAGAAGGTTACATTAAAAAACATACATTTTAACATTCAATGTTAAATTTTGATGTTAAATAGTTTTATATATAATTATTCTATAGTCTATACAGTATTTAATGCAATTATATCAGAAGTAACTAATTAGATTACAGAAAAATTAAGAGTAATCCCATACTTTACTTTTTTATGGGTAAATAAATAAATAATTAAATTACAGTAATTAATTACTTAGTCATGCATTACACCCAACACTGGAATTAATGTAATAATTATTGTAGATACATTTTATTCTTGCTTGCCCACAAAGCCTTGGTTATATCAGAGCAGAGCTGCTAAAAATAAAAAAAATAAAAAATTATAAATCTGTTAACATTATGCAATGCACTGTGAACTAACATGAATAATTGTATTTTTAGTAACTAATATTAACAAAGGTAAATAAATGCTGTAAATATATATTGCTCATAGTTTGTTCATGTTAAATAATGTGCTAATGTTGACAAATTATTGTAAAGTTTAAAAGGTATTAAAGTAAGAATAGTAAGTCAATTTTGATGTTGTCTTTTTGTGTAGGGCTCATTTCTCCACTCATTTTTCTTTTTTCTTTAAAGGCACAATATGTAAGATTTTTGGATTAACATATCCAAAAACACTAGAACAATGTTAGATTTGGTTGACTTGTGTGCTTACATTATCCTAACCATTTCCAACAATGTTTAAATTCAGAGAAATCAGCCATTTTAACCAGTGTAACGGCCCGTGTCATTGCGTCGCCTGTCAGTGACGTCATATCCGCGTTACCCTCAACACGTTGTATTGCTTTCTATCAGCTGTGGAAGTGAAGATGACAACTCCCATGATTCCATGCTCATTCACCGCGTCATCAAGCTACGCTTTTGTTTAGAGCGACCTCTAGCGGTGAAACTTACATACTGTGCCTTTAAATAATTCTCTTAAGTTTTGAAGAGATGCAAATATGAATTGTGTTGAAGCTTTTTTGTAATGAGCTTTGTGATGGACATCTCATTCTGATTTCCTCACATGCTTTGGTTTCTTCCAGATAAAGTACGCGGGTGCGGACACAGACACCTCCATGGCGTCTCCGGCTC